>JAEMWC010002032.1:62500-68739 GCA_016490735.1 Pachyseris speciosa | reverse complement strand
CTGGGACTTTTGCCTTCTTCTCTCGTACTTACAACCCCCTTTCGAAAAAACCCTGGATACCCGCCCTGCGTTGCTGGCCTATATTCTCCTCAGCAAAGCTGGCCGGCTTGACGTTTCTCAAAAGCTTAAGGTATATGAGGCCTCATAACGATGACAGCCATAACTCACAGGGGAGTTTGCTAAGTGCTGAAACTATATGTAGATGTACAAAGCAATTGCTTTCTACCGTCCAGTCTGTGGACTCAGTAAAGAAAAATGACAGAAATTAACAACGTACAACTCACCCCATGTCATGGCCATATGAGTCATTTTTCGTGGAAGGACGATTCACATTTTATGAACAGTTCGACGCTGAGATGACGAGCATTGGGGAGTTCACTTCCGTCCTGGGCCTTTCTCGGGATGGATACGCCGTCTGCATAGTCGGGCTCTGCTCCTGGCAAACGAACGAAGGCTGTTCTAGCTGACGCCGAGGAGTGGGTTGTTGAGGTTATTGCATGTTCCATCCAAGTTCTGAAAGCGGGCCGTGTTGTCACAGGATGGGTCGTCGTTGCATTTTGTTTCTTGTTTCGCCTGCTGAGCCACTTCGCTCCGCACTAAACTGGATTGGCGTTTTATTCGCTTGGTCTGAATGCTGTTGAGCATTTTAAATTATAAAAGATGACTTTAATTGACACTGGAAAGGCTTGCGTAAGATTTACTCATGTCTTGCCGGTTATGTGATAGAGTTACAACGCCCGTGATAATTTTCAAATCTGGTTTAGCGCTGGCTTCTTCATACCGACTTCATGTTGCTCAACAAGGTAATGTTTAATAAACGAGCAGGAGTGTTTTATCAAGTTTGAAACACGAGGCGCAGCCGAGTTTTTAAAACTTGATAAAACACGAATTGCGAATTTATTGAACGGCTTAAAAAGCTTTACTGTACATCTATCCATTCTTACCCTAAAATTTAGAGTTTGGGTTATTGTGGCCTAGAGATCGGATGTAAAATTTAGCCGTGTCTTTATCAGATATAAAGACACTCATTAAAAATGTAAATTTTTAAATCAGTCTGGTTATCCATAGAATGTGAGTGACTCAGAAGCCATTCTCTGAATTGACCCAAAGCTAACCATATGCTGGAAATGAGTTACAGTGGCTGTGTTACGTTCCCGATCAATTGTTTAGATATCACTGTTGACTGATGACTTGTCTTTATCAGCGGAAATAACCTGACTTAAAGGACTTAAACTGAACGAACAAACGATCGTTATCATTCTTTGGCAATCCTCTCAGCTACCTCATCTGGTCTTCACGATGCTGTTCTAAATCTAGGCTCAGAGGGAATCATGAACATCCTCGACTTTTCCAGCTGTTCGCCTCCCTTGTCTTTTCTCCTCTGCTTCTACTAAGGCTTTCTCTTGAGCTCCCAAAGACGCCTTCAGAATGATTTCGTCGCCAACTCTTGCACCTGTTACTCTTTCTGAGTGTCCGTCAATGACAGAAACAGAGGCACAACCAAACACCAAAACTGCACCATCTTGGCTGCATCGATTAAAAAAAAATAACCTTTAATCGTGTGAGAATGAATAAATGAAAATCATATATTTGAACTGCGGATTAAAGAATGAATATGTGAATGATCATCGCAGTTATAAACACTACTTAAGCAGTAGTGAAAATAAAGCCTTAAAAAATAAATAAATAAATAAATAAATAAATAAAATTCAGGATTGTACAGGAATCGAACCGACGACCTCTGCGTTACCGGTGCAGTGCTCTACCAACTGAGCTAACAAGCCTACTGGGAACTGGTCGTTCTGTTGATTCGTGATATACGTGAGTGATGAATATTGAGAATGAATATATGAAAATCATATTCGAACTGCGGATTAAAATATATTTCTTTTCAGCCAAATCAGAACTTTTTGAATTAACCCTTGATGCCACACATCTAAGCATTTCTATGGCTGTAGCTCGTTTCAGTGTGAACCGTAAAAACGATATCCTAGTACTAGTTGTATGATTTATACACCCCTTAGAAAGAAAGGCACACTACACAGAGAACTTGTACAAAAGAGCTTTCACCTGTGCGCTTGCCGACCATCTTGGTAACGAAGAGTGTAATGGTCACCTATGGTCACTGGTATGCCGTAACAACTGGATTGAAATGCGAGATTCCCCTCAAAAATGTTATTACTTAAACATCTTTGATTGTGAATGATATATGAAATAAATCGTATATCGTATGTCAGCCTAGGTTTATTGAAATTTCATGACATTGTTAAAATGTATACTTGTTTATTTCTATATGATCACTTTTGTGATGACAAGCCTTGTAATTTCTCAATATCCCTCGTTTCTGAGCAACATAATTATTCCACACGGACTGCAACTTCTCAACAATTATTCCTTCTTCACTTTAGGACAAATATAAGAAAATTTTGCCCTACTGTTATTGGTAAATATTTTTTGGAATGATCTTCCTTTTTCTATTCGTAATATCCATCAAAACTCAAGTTTAAAAAAGCAATTTTCAATATTATTTTGCTCAGTACTAAATCTCCTTGTTTTGTTCCATGATGTATCTTTGTGTGTCTGTTTCTGTGTGTGCTTATATGTTCTTTGCAATAAGCTATAGATATTAATAATTAAATATTATTTAGGGCACTAATTAGTTCTTACTATATCGTGCACCTCTCCATTCTATGTTCTTTACCTTGTATTTATTATAAAGGTAACTTTTAATATAATTTGAATGGAGAAAAACAATAAAATGAAAATAGAAATGGAAATGGAAATCGTATATGAACTGCGGAAATAAAATGAAATGAAGAAATCATCCTCGTAGTTGTGAACGCAATTTATGGCATTGCCCAAAGAAGCCTGAAAACAATTTAGGACTTCAACGGGGTTTGAACCCGTAACCTCGCGATACCGGTGCGATGCTCTAACCAACTGAGCTATGAAGCCACTAACGTTGGGAGTAGGCCAATTTATGGGTTCATATGTTCCCGTGAAAGAAACGAGTGGCTTCATAGCTCAGTTGGTTAGAGCATCGCATCGGTATCGCGAGGTCACGGCTTCAAAACCCGTTGAAGTTATGATGACTCTTTTCTAGGGTTCTTTACGCAAAATTTTGCATAAATTGCGTTCACAACTGCAAGGATTATTTGTTCATTTCACATCTTTGATTAGTGACCACTTATACTCTGTTTCCTATTCATTTCCGCTAGTAAATTCCCGCAAGACAATGGTATATCGGTTTCAGTACTCAAACCTAGTTTAGTGGCCCGGAGCCTGTGACGACAATTTTACCTTAAAAGGTTAAAGTAAGCTGTCTATGCCGGGTGTTGTTTGGCACGTCAATTTCGCACTCATGTCCAATATATTGAAACTGATACAGTCTGTCAAACAATCCGTACGGACTATACAGACTGTCAAAGGATAAGACGGTCCGTAGACGGTCCGTTATTTGCATGCGCATCTGTGGGGGCCAGTGAGAGCTTGAAGATCCGTACGGACTGTAAAGATCGTCAAAGGATAAGGCGGTCCGTATACAGACCGTCAATTATATGCGCATCTGTGGGGGGCCGCCGGTGAGGGCTTGACGTTCCGTACGGACTGTACAGATCTTCAAAGGATAAGGCGGTCCGTATAGACCGCTAATTGTATACTACAGGCTAAACACTTGCATGTCTGTCGTTCATAAAGCTAGCCGAAACGCTCCCGTTGTAGGTAATCCAGGGCAAAACAAATAGAATAAACTGACCCATGGGTGCTAAACATGTATGCCTCGTTCTTAAACCTCCGCCCGACAAGTCTCTCGTTGTACGAAATGAACTAACGGACCGAAGGAAATGCACGGCGAAACAAACAGACTAAACACATGCCGCCAATTCCTTCGTTGTAGTAATTGAAGGCAAAATCTCGTTTGTCATTCTTTATCGGTAGACTGCTTTAGTGGCAACGATGATCCATTGCACTGAGCGCCTTTGAAAATTACTTTTCATTAGTCAACGTACCTTTGTCCATGGGTGTTCCTTCACGATCGGTGTTCTCTTTGTAATAACTAACTAGAGGCAGATTTTCGGCAATTTTGTGTCCATGTGATAAATTCTCGAAATGTTTACTGGTTGCCTGGTTTTATTGGTAGCTTATGCTAATAAAATCTTAGTCTACGACAGCTCGAAAGATGGAGTCGAAGGTCGGATCATTACAAGAAGACTGTAGCTATTCCTCTTATCGACTCCTTAATCACCCAAATCAGTGCAAGATCGATTTTCAGACCAAGATCGCCACGCCCACCTTCTGCTTTCTCTAGTATCATCGATTACAGTGAATAAGGCACTACAGCTACATGATCAACAAGAAGAAATGTTGTACTGGAAGAAAGACGTTCCACTTCCCTAATCCCCTGGAAATAAACTGTATTGATGGGAAACACTCTGATGCCACATATTTAAGCATTTCTATGGCTGTAGCATCGTTTCAGTGTGAACCGTGAAAACGATATCCCAGTTGTATGATTCATACACCACTTAGAAAGAAGGCACACTACACAGAGAACTTGTACAAAAGTGCTTTCGCCGGTGTGCATACCGACCATCTTGGTAACGAAGAGTGTAATGGTCACCGTCACCCATTGTCATTGGTGTGCCGTAACAACTGGATTGTAATGCGAGATTCCCCTCAAAAACGTTATTACTTAAAACATCTTTGAATGTGAGTGATATTTGAAATAAATCATATATCGTATGTTAGCCTAGGTTTATTGAAATCTCGTGACATTGTTAAAATATATACTTGTTTATTTCTATATTATCACCTTTGTGATGAGAACCCTTGTAATTTCTCAATATCCCTCGTTTCTGGGCAACATTATTATTCCTCACGGACTGCAACTTCTCGACAATTATTCCTTCCTCACTTTAGGACAAATATAAGAAAATTTTGCCGTACTGTTATTGGTAAATGTTTTTGGAATAATCTTCCTTTTTCTTTTCGCAACATTCCATCAAAAATCAAGTTTAAAAAAGCAATTTTCAAATATTATTTTGCTCAGTACTAATCTCCTTGTTTTGTTCCATGATGTATCTTTGTGTGTCTGTGTCTGTGTGTGTGCTTATATGTTCTTTGTAATAAGCTATAGATATTAATAATTAAATATTATTTAGGGCACTAATTAGTTCTTACTATATCGTGCACCTCTCCATTCTAGATTCTTTACCTTGTATTTATTATACTAGAAACAGTTTTCACTAGAGCGGCCCCCGTATTTTAATTTTTGAGTAGTTGTGTGGTTGTAAATATTAAAATACTGTTGCTTGTTGCTCATTTCTGTATTGTTGTTAGTGAAATAAAGGAGTTCTGTAAATTTCATGTGGAAGAAGCATATTTCTCCAGTACATCAATGGCAGGAACAATATTTGATTTAGTGTCATTGTTCAACAGTTGAGAATTAGATGGCTGTTTTGTCTTTGTTTGAGTTCGCCGGGTTTGTTTACGTACAGATTAAGTAATACGAAATTCCGTGAATTGAGATACACAGAAAAACAGACGATTAGCTTTCCTGAATAAAAAAAATATTCAGATGAGCCTGAGTTTATGCCTGAAAAGTGAACGCGTTGAATGTAATTTTTGCCTCGAGTTAATCTTCGCGAAGACGAAGCAAGCGAATACGAGGACGATTTACTTGAATGGAACTGCGAGGATGTTTTTCGCAAATTTCGCTACAAGTTACTTGGAATACAAAACATCGGTGAATTAAATATAAAGTACGGTATAAATTCACATTCAAACTTGTACTTTTTTGAAAGATAGACTCCCAGAAGCGCTCAAACTTTTCGCAAAGGGTCTATTATTCTTGTGATGATTCGCAGTGAAAGCACATGTCTCTTGATAGCTGAGTTAATCTTTTGTCTCACGATTGAGTCACAAAGATGTGGATCACGACGTTTCGACCGCTATACTGCTGGTCTTCATCAGGCGATGGTGTCGACTGGCTGCGTGTGAGTATAAGAAGCACCGTGGATGGTGGTGATTGGTGCGTTTCGATCCTCGCTTAGGCTGTTGTTGATTGGAGGATTTCGATCCTTGTCGTTCAGACTAAAAATTGTTCCATCAGCGGTCCGCTTTGGTACTGATCGGCTGTTGTGGTGTTTGATCGTGGGCATCCACGCTTCAGGAATTTCAATTCCACTATCCCTGTTGATGTTGTGTTAGGGTGAAGTCTTATGTGAATAGCCTCTTTAACC
>JAEMWC010002032.1:32500-57500 GCA_016490735.1 Pachyseris speciosa | reverse complement strand
CCAGGTACTTAGTTTCAATTTTTTAATTAAATGGTTGATTGTTCGAGCAGCAATGTCTTTTTTTCAACAGTTTTATTCAGTGAATAAAAAGTTATACGACCTACCTAGATGTGGATAACTTTATCCGTTGGATAGCGGCTGGATAACGCTATCCAAGCTTCGAACAACCGGAGTGACACAAGTGGATAAATTTTATCCGCCGGATAGTGATTTATCCGCTGGAGAAGAGTTATCCATTCTTTGAACAACCGGGGCCTGATTTTTTTTTTTCAGGCTTCTTTACGCAAAATTATGCATAAATGGCGTTTACATCTGCGAGGATCATTTTTTCATTTCACATCTTTGATTAGTGACCACTTATACTCTGTTTGTTATTCATTTCCGCTGGTATATTCCCGAAAGACAACGGTTAATCGGTTTCAGTACTCAAACCCAATTTAGTGGCCGGAGTCTGTGACGACAATTGTAGCGGAGCTCCGGCGGCCCGAATGGCCACCAATCGGAGCACCATTGGTAAGAAAATATGGTAACCCATCTATTCGAGAAAATTTGTTTTTGGTCACCGTACGTACGTGCCTGCGTACGTAAGTCCGTACGTACGTCCGCCGGTTTATGTATGCGCTGTGAAATGTCCTATAATACTCCAGTTGACCACCTAGTTTACAGCATACATCTTTGATATTAGACATCCTCGGACATCCATGTCATGGTCAATTGACACCTGTCAAAATAAGGCATCCGCTAACCAGTATCACGTGACCATATCGCGGGCTCAAGTTTGAAGCTCATCGAGGTCGGCTGTTTTTTTTTTCCTTTCGCTGACCAGGTACTGGTTTTTGATGGGATCGCAGGCTCAAGCCAGGTGTGGGATACCCAAACAAAAACGAGGCTTAATTTCTGCGACTCGAAATGGTTTCTTCATTTTGAGCAAAACAACTTCATCTTCTTTCGAATTTCTTCATGTAAAAAGCATAAAAATCGGGAACTAGTTTAAAGATACTCCGGAAGGAGTATTTCCAAGGGCTAAAGCGGAAGAGCAAAATATTTTTCTTAGGAAAAGCTTAAAACTTGGATCCACTTGCATGTCGCTCGGATTGTGTGGTTGAAAAACAAAATGATTTGACGCTTCAAGGGCTTTCTCTTTACCGCGGCATCTCGCAGCTCACAAAGAAAGGTTACTTAACACTTCACCTTTCATTAATGGGAGGAACGAGTAGCTCAAACTTAGAGGAAGAAGTTCTTTCTTTGGAGAAACCGCTTGCTATTTTTGGACGGAGATTCGTGTTTTAACTAAAGTGGATACATATTTTCAAGAACCTCTACATCACATGTAAGTTTAATAGATTGACGCTTAACATTTGGTTTAATCGTTTACTTTTCTTGGATCAGGAAGGAAACTTGTATTTTTCTTTCGACTGGACATAAATAACCATCATCTCTACTCGTTTTGGACGCAAAGAAGTAGTTGAATTGTTTTTTTGTTTTGCTGTTTTGCTTCCAAGCGATCGGGAATGAGTGTTTTTACTCCGCTTGGCTGATTGTTTTTCGACGTCTGTTCCTCAACAGCGTTAAGACATTTTTGGTCTTATCTTATTTACATGTCATCGTAATGAGTCCTCATAAAAAAGGATTAAATCCCCGGCTAAAAGATCAAACATTTTCATCCAACATCGTGTTTGTCAAACATGACGTTGGGTGGCTAAACGCACAAACAATGTTTGATCAGACACCAGACAGAGTGGGTACACAGAACGATTTTTTGCGTATGATCGCTGCCATTTCGACGTTATTTGGTTCACTTGGTTGCATGCTTTGTTTGTTGGGGTGGCTAAATGATCAAACGTTTGTTCGTAACGCGAATTGTTGGATGAAAATATTTCAGTGATCCAGATCAAACATGGAAAGTCATTTAAAAGCAATGTTGAGAGATGTGGCTAAGCGGTCAAACATGCTTGTCCAACACGACGTTGGATGAAACGTTTGATCGTTTTTGGTTTGTTTAAATTTGTATTCGTACAAACATACGCGTCGAATGTTGTTTTCTTGTAATGTTTCAATGTTTATAGGTTTTTGCATCGCGGTCAATTCCTGTTGACTGCTCTAAACATAAAATATTGGCGCAAGGAAAGCCATGCGTAGTGGTTCAACACCAGCACAAAAAAACTATAATCGTGGAGCTCCGTTCTTAGGCTTGGCTTAATCTTTATATTACCTTAAAAGCTTAAAGTAAGCTGTCTATGCCGGGTGTTGTTTGGCACGTCAATTTCTGGAGATGTTTTCGATTTTGCTCGCTCCAAACGATATCCTTTTCATGCAGTCAATAAAGGTATTCTCTTTACTCGTAATTTTATAATTATATGCCCTTAAGGAAATCTTGCAGTTGCCAGGTTTTATTAATAGCTCAAATCATATTTATTGCCTTCTTATATGGGGTTTTGATGGTTTCAAACTGACGACTTAACCGTAATAGGAACAAAATCTCGTTTGTCATTCTTTAGCGGTAGACAGTTTTAGTGGCAACGATGATCCATTACACTGAGCGCCTTTGAAGATTACTTTTCATTAGTCAACGTACCTTTGTCCATAGGTGTTCCTTCACGGTCGGTGTTGTCTCTGTAATAATTAACTAGAGGCAGATTTTCGGCAGTTTTGTGTCCTTGTTTATAAATTCTCGAAATGTTTTCTGGTTGCCTGGTTTCATTAGCAGCTTAAATAATATTTAAGCTACTGGTTGCCTGCTTTTATTGGTAGCTTATGCTAATAAAATCAGAAAAACCTTAAGACTTTTTATATAGGGTTTATAACATTGCGAGTTAAGAGAATACCTTTATTGACTGAAAAAAAAAAGTGAAAAGACTCAAAGGAACATCGTTTAGAGCGAACAATATAAAAAACGTTTGGAAATATTGATCTACAAGGTTACAATAGAAAACCGGTCTCTAGTTAGTTATTACAGAGACAAGACCAACCCTGGTGCCACAGGCTCTCGTATACAAAGCATTACTTCCAAAGCAGTAAAAGCGTTAGTTTGGAAATATCATAACGCCATATCAGGGAAGCAATAAGTCTTAGTCTACGACAGCTCGAGAGATGGAGTCGAAGCTCCGATCATTACAAGAAGACTGTAGCTATTCCTCTTCTCGACTCCTTAATCACCCAAATCAGTGCAAGATCGATTTTCTGACCAAGATCGCCACGCCCACCTTCTGCTTTCTCTAGTATCATCGATTACAGTGAATAAGACACTGCAGCTACATGATGAACAAGAAGACATGTTGTACTGGAAGAAAGACATTCCATTTCCCTAATCCCTTGGAAATAGTGTTTTGATGAGAAACAATTTTAAGCATTTCTATGGCTGTAGCATCGTTTCAGTGTGAACCGTGAAAACGATATCCCAATTCTATGATTCATACACCACTTAGAAAGGAGGCACACTACACAGACAACTTGTACAAAAGTGCTTTCACCTGTGTGCATGCCGATCATCTTGGTAACGAAGAGTGTAATGGTCAATAGTATGCCGTAACAACTGGATTGTAATGCGAGTTTCCCCTAAAAGAATTTTATTACTTATAACATCATTGGTTAGTGACGGCATATATTTTGTTTCCTATTCATTTGCACTGGTATATTCCCGCAAGACAATGGTATCGTTTTCAGCAATCAAACCCAGTTTAGTGGCCGGTGTGTGACGACAATTATACCTTAAAAAAGCTTAAACTGTCTATGTCGGGTGTTGTTTGGCCGGTCAATTTCTGGAGATCATTTCGATTTTGCTCCCTCCCAATGATATCCTTTTCTTTCAATAAATCGTAATTTTGTTATCTCTTTACGAAATCTTTCAGTTGCCTGGTTTTATTAGTAACTTAAATATCAAATTTATCACTTCATTATTATCAGTTTCAGTCACCGCGCAGGGGGAGGGGCTGGGGTGAACTTTACCCCCTCCCCCCTTCACTTTTCAACAGTACAATGTCTCGTGGGAAATCGTATGTTGAATTGAGCTTTGCGGATACGTTACTAATTGCCAGTTATGATTAGTCAAGCGAAAAGGTAATTAAATTCTTGTTTAAAACACCGCGTTTTGCTGCTGAAAGTATATATTATGTTTCACCGCCGTTAGTTTTTAATGCATTTCTAGCCATTTCAGAGGACTTTCATTTAAACCTTTTCCTGCGCGGGCCGTGTGTTTTGATAGTTTTAAACTGACGATTTATTTGTAACATGGTCACAATGTTTCTCAGAATTCTTTATCGGTTTAGACAGCTTTAGTGGCAACGATGATTCGTTGCACTGAGCGCCTTTAAAGTTTACTTTTTATTGGTCAATGTACCTTTGTTTGTGGGCGTTGATTCACGGTCGGTGTTGTCTCTGTAATAAATAACTAGAGGCAGGTTTTCGGCTATAATTGTGCCCTTGTTGACCAATTCTGGAAATGATTTCTAGTTGCCTGGTTTCATAAGTAGCTTAAATAATATTTATTAATAATAATATAATAAGCTACTGGATGGCTAGTTTTGTAAGTACCTTATCCTAATAAAACCAAAAATACTGCAATACTTTCTTTAGGGCTTAAAAAATAACGAGGTAAGAGAATACATTTGTGTCTTTTCTCCTTCGCCAAATAGTAGCAAAAGCCCTATAGTAATTGTTTGCCTGAGCTATGTTTACTGGGCAAATAAATCAATAACCAGATTGGACTAAAATGGCTATGAGCGCAATGCCCATAGCCGCTTTATCTTAACAAAACATCTCAAACAATTCCTTGATACAAAGTTTGGCCCAGAAAAGGTTACGAGGTTAAAGAATACCTTTATTGGCTGAAAACATGCAAAAACGGACAACTTTCGGAGCGAGCAATATCGAAAACGTTTCGACATATTGATCAACAAAGAAAGCCGGCCTCAAGTTAGTTATAAGAGAAACAAGACCCACCCTCCCGTAGACAAAGGTACTTGAGTTGTCACTGTATTGGACGCCGTTGCGTTTTTTTTTTCCTTGTTTTGCCTGCTGAGCTACTTTGCTGCGCACTAATCTGGCTTGGCGTTTTTCTAGGTTTTACTCTGGTAAGCTATGCGATAGAGTAAGTTAGAACGCTCGTGATAATAGTTTCAAATCTGGTTTCAGTTAGCGCTGGGTTTTTCATGATTGCTTCACATTGCTCCATAGCGGAAACTGCATTTGTGTTCAGGGTTCTATAAAACTGTAAATAGTATCTGTTATTATTACTAATAAAACCAGTCTTCTTTCACCTAGTGTGTGCCGATCATCTTGGTAACGAAGAGCGCAATGGTCAATGGTATGCCGTAACTAATGGATTGTAATGTGGCTTTCCCCACAAAAATGTCATTACTTGAAAGATTTTCGATTAGTGGGCCACTTATGCTCTGTTTCCTATTGCACTAGTATATTACCGCAAGACAACGGTATCGGTTTCACTAATCAAACCTTTAGTGGCCAGAGTATGACGACCGTGATACCTTAAAAGCTTAAAGTATAAGCTGTCTGTGCCGGATGTTGTCAGTTTGGGTGGTCTTTTCGATATTGCTCGCTGCAAACGATATCCTTTTCAGTCAATATAAAGGTATTCTCTTTACTTTTAATTTTATCATCCCTTAACGAAATCTTTCAGTTGCCTGGTTTTATTAGTAGCTTAAATCATATTTAACGCTTCAAATGTTATGTGGCGTTTTGATAGTTCTAAACTGACGATTTATTTGTAACAGGTACACAATGTTTCTTGGCATTTTTTATCGGTTTAGATAGCTTTAGTGGCAACGATGATTCGTTGCCCTGAGCGCCTTTAAAGTTTAGTTTTTATTGGTCAATGTACCTTTGTCAGTGGGTGTTGATTCATGGTCGGTGTTGTCTCAGTAATTAATAACTAGAGGCAGGTTTTCGGCTATAATTGAGTCCTTGTTGACCAATTCTCGAAATGTTTTCTGGTTGCCTGGTTCCATCAGTAAGTTAAATAATATTTATTAATAATAATAAGCTACTGGATGGCTAGTTTTGTAAGTACCTCATGCTAATAAAACCAGAAAAACTGTAAGACTTCCTTTAGGGCTTATAAAATTACGAGGTTAAAGAATAACTTTATTGGCTGAAAACATGCGAAAAGGCAACCTTTCGGAGCCGGCAATATCGAAAACGTTTCGACATATTGATCAACAAGGCACTACATACGAAAACCGGCCTCTAGTTAGTTATAAGAGAGACAAGACCAACCCTCCCGTAGACAAAGGTACTTGAGTTGTCACAGTATGGGACGTCGTTGCTTTTTGTTTCTCGTTTCCCCTGCAGAGCTACTTTGCTGCGTACTAATCTGGATTAGAGTAAGAACGCCCGTGATAATTTCAAAATCTTGTTTCAGTTAGTTCATGATGCTCAATAGCGGATAGTGCATTTGTGTTCAGGGTACGATAAAAATGTAAATAGTCTCTGTGATTGTTTCCAAATAAAGCGGCAGTCTTCTTAGTTCGTCTGTGTTCCGACCATCTTGGTAACCGCGTTTTATTAGTAGCTTAAATCATATATTTATCGCTTCATTATGTGGCGGTTAGCTTAAATCATATATTTATCGCTTCATTATGCGGCGGTTTGATAGTTCTAAACTGGCGATTTATTCGTAACAGCGGCACACAATGTTTCTAATCCTTTATCGGTAGACTACTTTAATGGCAACGATGATCCTTTGCACTGAGGGCCCTTAAAGTTTACTTTTTATTAGTCAACGTACGTACCACGTTGTGTGTGGGTGTTGATTCACTCGGTCGGTGTTGTCTATGTGAGGCAGGTTTTCGGCTACAGTAATTGTTCCTTTGTTGATCAATTGTCAGAATGTTTTCTGGTTGCCTGGTTTCATTAGTAGCCTAAATAATATTTATTATTAATAATAAGCTACTGGATGCCTAGTTTTGTAACTACCTTATGCTAATAAAACCAGAAAACGGCAAGACTTCAGTAGGGATTATAAAATTACGAGGTAAAAGAATATCTTTATTTATTGGCTGAAAACACGTGAAAGGGCAATCGTTTGTCGAATTGTTTAGAGCGAGCATTATCGAAAACGTTATTGGCGATATTGATCAACAGGGGTACTACAAAAGAAAACCTGCCTCTAGTTAGTAATTAGATAGACAAGAGCAACCCTGAAGCAACTCCCGTAGACAAAGATACTCGACTTACAAAAAGTAAGTTTTAGGGCCTCTAGCGCATTGTGTCAACATTAGCCACCAAAGCTGTAGAAGCGTTAGTTTGGAACTATCATAACGTCATGTGAGGAAACAATAAATCTTATCTGGTCAAGTCTGGGGGTAATGATGACACGTTCTTCTAGAAGCCCTAAAACTTTACATTGCTGAACAAAAAAAATTGATCCAGCCAGAGAAACGAATTAAAGCTAATATACCATGATTACATTTAGAGTTACATTTATTGTGCGTCACAATAAACGGAGAATTTGTTTCAAAAACATCTATAAAACACTAATGCGACTTGAACAACTGTGACGGAACAGAAAGAAAGTAAAAACAACTACGGGCCTTGTTATATATGCATGAACATTTGTTTGTTTGGTTGGTATCAATGTAATTATTGTTCTTAACTCACAGCCACTTCAGCCACTTGTTTGTGCCTATAACTTTCGATTAAAAATGTTGATTTTGCAGGTAAGGAAACGCAAAAGGAACGGGGCGGAAAGATGTATTTCCGGGGGGGGGGTTTATATCCGGAATAATATCTTTGTTAGCAAATAGATGGGCTTATAACCGGGGGGGGGAGGGGGGGGGGCTTTAACGTTGGGATCTTACGGTAGTTAAAACTTTACCTATCCAGTTCCAAAAGTAGCGATAAACTCTGCGGTAAAGCCGCATGAGCCTGGGCTTTAATTTATTAGTGGAAAGCGTTCAGTATAGCATTTAACCTTCCAGTGTTACTTGACCTTCGTAGGTTCCGATTTTCTCTTGTGATGTGAATATATTGTCACTTAAAAATGGTCTGAAAGAAATCACTGAATTCTCGAAGTTGTAGGTTCATATTGTTTGACGGGCATATTTCTTTGAAACCGGGAAAAGCTCATCTTCTTAAGAATCTTTTTGGGATTTGTTATCCTGTTATTTTCGTTTTTATTATGGAGGTCACATACATGTTTTCTTCTATAATCCGTACTCATACCACCGTGCTCTACCGCAGGCAATTGTTCCTTCTCTCTTGAAAGCTTCTATATTCTAGAAATTTTGGCTTTTAATTTATCCATTTCTATCATGACGCTTTCGTTTTAGTTTACACGTAGTTTCATTGAATATCTATTACTCCTGTCTGAAGAGCTGTTTCTTCAGCACGCATTTTCTTCGTTTTACGTTTCGAATAGTTAGTTGTGTAGGCTTGAATCTCCATTTGGATTATTCCCCAGAATAAACGTTTCTCGTTTAACTTGATAATAGCGAATTATTAAACTTCTAGTATCCTTGGTCCACGTATCGATTACTGCCTTCGTCAGCAGAACGATCGGAATGTGTGTACACTGTCGAATCAGCTGACATAAGCTTTTCGAAACAAGGAGGTAATCTAGCCAGCTTTGGATTTTGGGGGAGGAATTGCTCCAATTAAATCCGCACGACTTAGCCGCGTTCTTAAAACGCCATGAATCGACTAAATTAGTACGCGGCTTGGGTAAGTTTAACTTACGGAAAGAATCACGCAAGTCATAGTCTGTGTGTCGCTCACTGAATAAATCAGAGATGCAAGTACACTGGGGCTTACCCATTGAGGGACTTAAACATCATTATAACTTTATGCTTTCTTCTTCTTAGGGTGGCGCATAGGGTAGGCCATGGCCTACACCATAGCCTAGGCCACGTTTTGTCCACACGCGTCTCTTCGCGTGAGGCAATTATCCCCGGGGGAGGGGGAGGGGAGGTTACTTCCTTATATGGGCTACATAGGTATGTGCGGCCCCAAAGGGTATGGTTTATAGCCGTTTTGGTATGAAATAGGGTATCAATTTTCACCATTTTGGTCTGAAATAGAGTATGGTTTGTGCACTATTGTCTTGAATTGGGTATGTTTTTTTTAGAAGAAACTACTTCTTCATCTTCATCGATAAGACCATCAACAAAAGCCTTTCGTTTTTGTCTTTTAATTATGTTTACGCTAACTGTGTACGTGAAATAGGTCTGAAATGGGGTATCAAATCTTAGGTCAGGTCTGAAATAGGGTAGGGAAAATCGCAGAGTTTGGTCTAAAATAGGGTAAGGGTTTAAGGAAAAGGGCCCAAATTAATTTTTCTGGGAGTACCCCTTCCCCCGGCAATTATCGCGCGCTCCCATGTTCGCTCATTAAACTATCCCCGACAAAAACGCAAATTGACGCGTGAAAACATCGCTTCTTTTTTAAAGCAACGACGTTTTGAAGATATCCTGACTTCATTTCAAATTATTTAATACTAATTAGAGAGTTGAAAACATTTCAACTTAGAATACGTAGGAACAAATGAATAGCTGTAATGAATTCTTTGTGTCAATATGTTAATTAAACGCTCAAAAGTGTCAATAGTAGCACGTGCAGTAGGGGTTTTAACTTGTAAATACCTTGACACAAATGGAGTGTGTCCCTGTAGACCACTAGAAGTGAGTATAAGTGCGAGATCAGGTACAAGAAGAACTTTCAAATTTCAAGTTGAAGCACGATTGATATAAAAGGTAATTCTTCAAGCACGCGAACTAGATTTGCAAGGTCGAACTCGAACTTAATCTGGTACTCGTGGTCTAAACTTAAGGTCCCTTATAACAGAAAGAAATTCCTAAATGGCTGACGTGCAGAATCCGTCAGGCCTCTTGAATTGATCGATCACAGATCACGAGGCTTTCATGTTCTTGAAACATATATAGGGGCGCAATGCCGTTTCAAAACGAGAGCGTGTTATGAAATCAAGTTTGTTCCAAAACCTAGGACGATGTTTACGAGATCCAGGGATCCGGGATCAAGAACCACCCAGTTTTTGCGATAACAATACCCTGGATCTAAAGCTTTATTGTTCAGTTATGCATTTAATCATCTCATTTCATACAAGTTGATCTAGTTATATGATGAAACCCAACTCCCCTCATCTCATATAGGGAGAGGAAAATCCTTGACTGACATGCTTGTGCTGAGCTAAACTAAAACTGCCAACCTGCAACAGTATTACATAATATCACGAAGGTGAAAGTCGTAATAGGTATGTCAACACCTTTTACCATTCAGGGAACTTAAATGTTATTTGTCCACCTTCCATTTGTTGAGATCCATGCTCGGTAAACTGCTGCAATCCACTTCAGCAGACTCCGCCGACAGAGCCATTCTTGGGATTTGGGTTATGTCATCGCTATTATCACAGAGCATGCGTGCTAGGGAAACCTTTCTTAACTCTGTCAGCTGATCAGCAGTAAATCCAACCTCACTATCATTCTCATACCAGAAACGATCCCCACTGCGCAGACGCTGGAACTGCTCGGCAATCAAAGAAGAGAAGGTCGGTCCCAGTGCCCCAGTACCCACGTGGCTTTCCAGAATACCACCTACATACAAATCTACATCATCTGGGTGCTGGTACACTTCCGCCATTTTATCAACATCGGCGGGGGGAATTTCAGCTTTGAATTGATCAAAAGAGTTAGCCCTCTGTAAGCCACTCAAAGAGCGGAATGTATTGTATCCCGGCAGTCCACGCTCGCGTCCTCGTTGAATGTTAACGGCAGGTAAATCACTACGGTCACCGGGACCTCGGATGAGGCGCTCTTGAACAGCTTTGGAAAAACTCCTGTAACAACAGTAACAACAACCTTAGCTCAAATTTACGGTCCTCGAATGAGCGCCTGATGTTGCATGATTTCTCCAGTATCGATTAAGATGCTACATTTGCAATTCACTGTGCTTTGACCAAATCTGTACGAAGCCACACTGATCTCTTTTTTTCCTCTCGTTGTTCCTTAACTGGGAAGGTTAGAAATCGTGGGTGGCTTTCTAAGAGACCCTTCTCTTGTCACTTAACAATGGATTTTTGTTGAATCAGGGCTTCTAGACTACAGTAAAACTGAGAAAATGTTCTTGGGGACAAGGCCCTGCTTGGTTTAAAGCAGTAGAAGGCTTTTACTAACTCATTGTAGGAAAAGGCAATACATACCCGTCAACCATTTGCGAGGGGTCTTTTACAAGTCCACGGATGAGGCCATCCACTCCTCCTTGTGACACGTCATAAATCGGCGCGGGGTCAAAGAAATCATTTGTGCGCACAGGGGTGTGTCTCGTTAGGTACCTTTCACCATATCGACTCATTAGACCTCGTATTTGACTGTGACCAAACCTAAACGCTGCAGCAGAAAAGCTGTTAGCTATTGAAGCGTCGATACTATTGTTGTAACCACCGTAAAAGCCTTCGTTTTCCAATCTGAGGCCGAATTCGTCAATCTGAAAAACAGGTTAAGGTTCATTATGTCACGCATTGGAAAAGCAGAAGTAATGTAACAGACAGTAGAAAGAGGGTCTGTTGGAGAATAACGAAGCTTATTCTTTGCAATAAAACGAGCAACTACAGAAATAACAAGAAACAAACAAAAACGGTCCACACTTGGTAAAATTCTAGACACTACAACAAGGGCTAAGTAAGGGTAAAAAGTAAATGGGGTTAGCTTTTAAAGAAACTGTGGTGCTACATCGGTGGGGAAGTGAAACACCAAAATTTGGTTTATCAACGGAGTTGATAATGTAATTGACCACCGTAAAGGGATTCAAAAAGCTGACGTTTCGAGCGTTAGCTCTTCGTCAACGCGAATCGAGGAATTGTGGGTTGTGTATGGTTTATATACAGAATATGGAGCTACGCCATTGGTGGTAACATGGTGAGCTGAAAAACAGGAATAAATTAATTGAATGAAAAGTATCCGCGTTGATACCGTGGGGCCGGATTAAGAGGGCCGATTTCAAAGATAACACTACAAATCCTCCTCCTATATAAAGCATTGCATTGGTCTCGCTTCTTCTTTTAACGTCTTGCAATTTAATATTTCATCCATGAACAAAACTTTTATCATGTACAACATAATGGAACCAACAGGTGGGTGGATGCCTGTAAAAGATGATAGCCGGCCGGCCGGTTAGCTAAGTGGTAGAGCACCGGGATACCATGCGGAAGGTCGCGCGTTCAAATCCCGGCCGGACCAACACTCTGACAGCCCTGTCAAAATGGGCCGGCAGCCGACAAATTTGCCGTCTACAGTCAATTAATTGCCCCTTATGTCACACATGGAGTTCTCTAGCGGGAAAGGTTTGCTAGAAGTTACTGCCTACTACCAGCTATGCTGCCTAACGCCGTCTACAGTCAATTAATTGCCCCTTATGTCAAACATGGAGTTCTCTAGCGGGAAAGGTTTGCTGGAAGTTACTGCCTACTACCAGCTATGCTGCCTAACGCTCGAAACGTCAGCTTTTTGAATCCCTGTGCGGTGGCCAATTTACTCGTTATCAACTTCGTTGATAAACCAAATTGTCTAAGGATAAAATGTTAACACTACCAATCCTCCTCCTTTATAAAGCATTGCATTATACTCGCTTCTTCTTTTAAAGTTGCATTTTAATATTTCATCCATGAATAAAGCTTTTATCATGTACAACATAATTGGACCAACAGGTGGGCGCATGGCTGCTAAACATACGACATTTACGACAATTTATCACTGACATTTCCTTAACCTGTTCAGGAGTACCCAAAATGACTCCATTTATTCTCCTGGCTGGCTTAAAATCACTTCCTTTTTGCTGGAAAAAAAGGAAGGAATAGCAATTCCTGGCCGGGGTAAAGCCTTCAAGGTAAAAATCCTGGCTGGAAATTGCATTTAACTATCTACATCTACCTGGCTCTGAGGAGCGGATGGAATTTTCCGACTAGAGTTAACAAGTCAACCAAATAACACTTAGTGACTCTCAAGTATCATTGGAGCCGATATCCAATCCCTTCTGGATTCCTTGTCGTTGAGTACTCCCAGCTATCCTGTGTAGGGTGCTATAGAGATGGTAGTCACCTAGACTCTTTCAGTGAATTCGTATTTTTTATACTCACGTAACTTTGATCTAAGATTTCCGGTAAATATTCATTGTATGTGATGTGCTGATGTATGGCTGCAACAATCTTCCTAGTCTCTTGGAACAATTTTCCCTCGTTCCAATGTTGATTTATAGCTTCCAGTTCTTTTGCAATACGATTGTGCTCTCGAACAGCAATAAGATGCATCGATGTTAAACCTTCAGGAGCATAAAAACGAAAGATAAAAAAGCCACATACTTGGTACTCACATTGAAACCTCGAAGGGTCGTCATTTTGAGTTTGTTACTAGTACTATGCGAAAGGGTGGCCTTCCAAAAATTAACTGTAAACCGAAAGGGCGATACGAAGAGACAACAAAGGCTGACCAGACGTTCCTGGCAGTAATTGCAACTCAAAGGTTTACGTGAGTAGTCGTCAGTGTGGAAATTCTTTTGAGGATTTTCCTGTGTTCTTTCACTTATCTATTTAAAAGGTACAGCTTTTGTTTTACGCACGAGAAAGGAGCGCCATTTTGGTATAAGATTGACTGAATGAAAGCAAGGGATTGGACATCTACAAAGCTGTAAATTCATTTCAAAGTCAATGGCAAACAAAACTATCTTTGTTCTTCTCTGATTCTTGCCTGCAAAATTATCGTTATCTCTTACCTGGATTTATGTTTGCTCTTATGTCACCGGCCATAAAACAAGGCTGATTCACCTGATCTGAAGTGCGGCAGAACCCATTGGTTGTTGTTGGAAGTAGACCATGAAACAGCGAACCAGATGGGTGAGGTGTCTCTTTCAAGAGTCCCTGCCCTTGAGTGGTGTCTCGGAGCTCGTTCAAAGTATTCCTGTGCACACTGTACACCGTAGATGCATCTATAAAGCTGGTTAAGACATTGATGTGCTCACGTGGTATCGCCAGCCCAGCTGGGTCAGCGGGAGCGTCCCTTGTTACAGCGATGCAACTGACGCCGACATTAGGGAAGTGTGGATCGCCATCTGGGATTGGAATGCCGACACATTCTTCAGTTAAATTATTGCACGTTAGTCTACAGTTAATGTCCTGGCCAGCAGCATGTGTGATATCGTGGTTCAGATACTGACCTGTGAAAGCAATCAGGAGAAAATTATAAATGAATGCTGATAAGTGAAACATGAATATGGTACTTATGCCTACAAAGGAAAGTGTTTAACGTAGCAACTGTCTTCAGTTCCTCCATCGGGTGAAAGGTGAAATCTGGCCGACCGGTTAGCTAAGTGGTAGAGCACCGAGCTACCGTGCGGGAGGTCGTGGGTTCAGCCCTGTCAAAATGTGCCGGCAGCCGGCAAATTTGCCGTCTACTGTCAATTATTTGCCCCTTATGTCACACTTGGACTTTACTGGGAGTTCTTTAGCGGGCAAGGTTTGCTGGAAGTTGCTGCCTACTTCTATCTACATTTTTACGACTACTAACATTTTGACAGGGCTGAACTCAGGGTGTTTAAATGATTGAGGAGAAAGTGCTGCCTTTGTAATGACATCTACAAATGGTTGGAATTTCTAGTCTTCTCGGATAAGGACGTTAAACCGTAGGTCCCGTCTCACAACACTTGTTCATAAACTCTGTGGGACGTTAAAAGAACCCACACACTGTTCGCAAGTGTCGGAGACTTAGTTCCCGGTGTCGTGGCAGAGGCGGATCCAGGGGGAGGGTGGCTCCCCGTGGCTGTCCCTTTTTCATCACCAATAATATACATGAAAAACTTTCTCGATTCTGATTGGCTAAGAGAAGTGCAGTTTTTAGGAAACACGATCCAGAAAAAAGGTAATTCAATGCAGAAAAGAGGAAATACAGTGCAAAACAAGATAAAAAAAAAAACTGAGGATTCTAATTGGTTGATAAACAAAGGCGCGGAAATTAAGGCAATCAAACGCGGCCTTTGAAGGGCGCAATTCAGCTACATCGATGAACTGCGAGCGAAAACAATGGCTGCCGTTTAGAGAGCAGGTTTTCTTTCGCAAGTACAACAAAAACAGGGCTGAAAAACACCTCTAAAAACGAGAACAGTGCTAAAAGCAGTGTTTTAGGTTGTCTACACTTAACTACACTTAACTAGCTCAACACCTTTTTACGCTGAGATAACCAAGAAAACTAGGCCAAGATTGTGAACCAGAAACACTGAAGGTAATGATTACAGCGCTTGTGTTTTGACTGAACGCGTGGTGAATAACGAGTGTTGCTTCTGCTAAATTATGGTAGGCTATCTCACAAGTTTTTCACGTATATTATTAAATAACCACTTGTAAAATTTTTCATAGACCATAAATTGAAAATTTGTTAGGGTTTGAAAAAGTTACGCGTGCTCAATTATTCCAAATTGCACGAGGAAAAAAAATATTAGTATAAATTTGTTTCATACGCAATTGATCGCCGATTGAGTGAATATGAATTTAGTGGAAAACCATCCATTTTGCGATTGTTATTTGACAGCTCGAAAGATGGAATCGAAGCTATGATCATTACAAGAAGACTGTAGCTATTCTTTCTCTCGACTCCTTTATCACCCAAATCAGTGAAAGATCGATTTTCAGACGAAGATCGCCACGCGCGCCATCTGCTTTGTCTATAGCATCATCGATTTTAATAAATAAGGCACTGCAGCTACATGATGAACTAGAAAGCATAACGTGCTGTATAGATGGGAAACACTCTGGCAGTCAACAGATAGGGAGCTTCCAAACAACCTTTTACTGGCACTCGGACCTTGCGATGAAGTTGCTTTTCCAAACCCACATTACCTTCTGGTAGTTTCCTGCACCCTACCAATTACACTGATGCGCAGAAGCTGAGCGATCGTGAAACGGATCAAGACCTGCTCTAGGTCAACTATGTCTGAAGAGCGATTATCGGATCTGGCAGTTATCACGTTGCACTACTCCGAGATATTCGAGGTAGATGAGATATGTAAAGCCTTTGTAAAGGCTCATCCAAGAAGACTCTTTCAAGCCAGTCTGTTTGAATAAATAGGTAGATAGAAGGCGACAACTAAGTATCTTTTTCCCACTCCTCTTTTTAGCACATAAAATCCCTCTGAAATCAAAATGAAAGTATTCAAACCTTTATGTTAAAACAGGCCCTTAGAGTTCCTAGCTCCCGATACCCTTGTCACTGGGACTTTTGCCTTCTTCTCTCGTACTTCCAACCCCCTCTTCGAAAAACCCTGGATCCGCCCCTGCGTTGCTGGCCTATTTTTCCTCAGCAAGGTTGCCGGCTTGAGGTCTCAAAAAGGCTTATGGTGTATTAGGCCACATAACGATGACATTCATAAGTCAAGGGGAGTTTGCTAAGTGCTGAAACTATATGTAGATGTACAAAGCAATTGCTTTCTACCGTCCAGTCTGTGACTCAATTAAAGGAAATTGACAGAAATTAACAACGTACAACTCACCCCATGTCATGGCCATATGAGTCATTTTCGTGGAAGGACGATTCACATTTATGAACAGTTCGACGCTGAGATGACGAGCATTGGGGAGTTCGCTTCCGTCCTGGGCCTTTCTCGGGATGGATACGCCGTCTGCATAGTCGGGCTCTGCTCCTGGCAAACGAACGAAGGCTGTTCTAGCTGAACCGAGGAGTGGGTTGTTGAGGTTATTGCATGTTCCATCCAAGTTCTGAAAGCGGGCCGTGTTGTCACAGGATGGGTCGTCGTTGCTTTTCGTTTCTTGTTTCGCCTGCTGAGCTACTTCGCTGCGCACTAAACTGGATTGGCGTTTTATTCGCTTGGTCTGAATGCTGTTGAGCATTTAAAATCTTTCAGAATTGACACTGGAAAGGCTTGCGTAAGATTTACTCATGTATTGCCGCTTATGTGATAGAGTAACAACGCCCGTGATAATTTTCAAATCTGGTTTAGCGCTGGCTTCTTCATACCGGCTTCATGTTGCTCAACAAGGTAATGTTTAATAAACGAGCAGGAGTGTTTTATCAAGTTTGAAACACGAGGCGCAGCCGAGTGTTTTAAAACTTGATAAAACACGAATTGCGAATTTATTGAACGGCTTAAAAAGCTTCACTGTACATCTATCCATTCTTACACTAAAATTTAGAGTTTGGGTTATTCTGGAGTAGAGAATCGTATGTAAAATTTAGCCGTGTCTTTATCAAATATAAAGACACTCATTAAAAATTAATTTCTTTTGTATTTCCTTCATGCATTATTAATGAATTCTTAAAGCGTAGTGCAGTTGTGTTCAAGGTTTGATAAAAATGTAAAAAATATCTCTTATTATTACTAATTTAAACCAGTCTGGTTGTCAATAGAATGTGAGTGGCTCAGAAGCCATTCTCTGAAATGACCCAAAGCTAACCATATGCTGGAAATGAGTTACAGTGGCTGTGTTACGTTCCCGATCAATTTTTTAGATATTACTCTTTACTGATCACTTGTCTTTATCAGAGGAAAACTTTAAGGACTTAAACTGAACGAACAAACGATCGTTATTATTCTTTGGCAATCCTCTCAGCTACCTCATCTGGTCTTCGCGATGCTGTTCTAAATCAAGGCTCAGAGGGGGATCATGAACATCCTCAACTTTTCCAGCTGTTCGCCTCCCTTGTCTTTTCTTCTCTACTTCTACTAAGGCTTTCTCTTGAGCTCCCAAAGACGCCTTCAGAATGATTTCGTCGCCAACTCTTGCACCTGTTACTATTTTCTGAGTTGCCGTCAATGACAGAAACAGAGGCACAACCAAACACCAAAACTGCACCATCTTGGCTGCATCGATTTAAAAAAAATAACCTTTAATCGTGTGAGAATGAATAAATGAAAATCATATATTTGAACTGTGGATTAAAGAATGAATATGTGAATGATTATCGCAGTTATAAACACTACTTAAGCAGTAGTGAAAATAAAGCCTTAAAAATAAATAAATAAATAAATAAATAAATAAAATTCAGGATTGTACGGGAATCAAACCGACGACCTCTGCGTTACCGGTGCAGTGCTCTACCAACTGAGCTAACAAGCCTACTGGGAACTGGTCGTTCTGTTGATTCGTAATATACGTGAGTGATGAATATGTGAGAATCAATATATGAAAATCATATTTGAACTGCGGATTAAACATATTTTCAGCAAAATCAGAACTTTTTGAAATAAGCATTTCTATGGCTGTGGGTTCGAGCAAGCCGTATGTCTCTATCGTGTTCCTTAATCCGTTCATGCATAGATCTTCCCGTCTAAACCTTACCACATTCGCAGGGAATCTTATAGACTACTCCGCTTTGTTTTACTGGATCGACAATGTCCCTAGGTCGCACTAGGTGTGATCTAACAGTCCGTATGCCTTGTTGTTGTAGACAACGCCGAAGAGCCTCCGATGTGCCTTTGACGTGTGGCAGAACCACAGTAGATTTAATTTCACCTTCAGGTTCTTTAGTGGTTGTTCGTCCCTTTGTTTTCGAAAGATTTTTTTTACAAACGAAAACGGATAACCGTTGGAAACAAGGACCGATGAGAGGTGTTTCTTTTCATGAGAGATAACTGATCTTACATGATGGTTTTGTTATGAGGTGTTTAGATCGATCGTACAGGCACTTGACAATACCGCGTTTTACAGATTGTGGGTGCTGTGAATCATACGCTAGGTACTGGCCAGTGTGTGTAGGCTTTCTGTAAACACTGGTAGAGAGGTATCCGTTCGAATCCTTGATGATCAACGCATCAAGGAAGGGAATTGAATTGTCATTCTCAGTTTCCATTGTGAAACGGATCGTCGGCTGTTGACTATTGAGGTGTTGTAAGAACGAGTCAACTTTGTCATGATCTAAGCGATACCAAAGCGGACCGCTGAACGACAAGGTTCGAAATCCTCCAATCAACAACAGCCTAAGCGGGGATCGAAACGCACCAATCACCACCATCCACGGTGCTTATTATACTCATACTCAGCCAGTCGACACCATCGCCTGATGAAGACCAGCAGTATAGCGGTCGAAACGTCGGGATCCACATCTTTGTGACTCAATCGTGAGACAAAAGATTAACTCAGCTATCATTTGAAACCACGATGACGAACACCTTTCACAATATTCACATGTATCTTCGCCACCATTTGCCCTCGAAGAGGGATCTCTTTGCTATGAACTAACCGATTTCCATTGTTTAAGCTATCGAGTGTTCCGTGGATCTTGTTATTTTGATTTACAGTTTCAAAAAGCTGTCTTTTCCTTTTGAGAACGGCATACTCGGCTGCTAGCAGCCATTTTGATGTGAAAGCAAGAATGTTACCCGGCACCACCTTGCGCGCCTAGTTTCATCAAAGCGGGAACGCTGCCCATAAAATGGCAACAGTACAAAAATTAAAAAAAAAAAAAACAAGATTAAAAGATCGATCAATCGCTTGTTACATGATTCTTGTTTCGCAGTCAATGCGTCGGTAGGTTTTCCAGGTACTTTGTTTCAATTTTTTAATTAAATGGTTGATTGTTCGAGCATCCATGTCTTTTTTTCAACAGTTTTATCCAGTGGATAAAAAGTTATACGACCTACCTAGATGTGGATACCTTTATCCGTTGGATAGCGGCTGGATAACGCTATCCAAGCTTCGAACAACCGGAGTGACGCAAGTGGATAAATTTTATCCGCCGGATAGTGATTTATCCGTTGGATAAGAGTTATCTACTCTTTGAACAACCGGGGTCTGATTTTTTTTTCAGCCTTCTTTACGCAAAATTTTGCATAAATTGCGTTCACAACTGCGAGGATCATTTCTTCATTTCACATCTTTGATTAGTGACCACTTATACCTTGTTTCTTATTCATTTCCCCTGGTATATTCCCGAAAGACAATGGTATATCGGTTTCAGTACTCAAACTCAGTTTAGTGGCCGGAGGCTGTGACAACAATTATAGCGGAGCTCCGGCGGCCCGAAGGACCGCCAATCGGAGCACCATTGGTAAGAAAATATGGTAACCCATCTATTCGAGAAAATTTGGTTTTGGTGACCGTACGTACGGTGCCTACGTACGTAAGTCCGTACGTACGTCCGCCCATTAATGTATGCGCCTTGAAATGTCCTATAATAGTCCAGTTGACCACCTAGTTTACAACATACATCTTTGATATTAGACATCCTCTGGCATCCATGTCATGGTCAATTGACACCTGTCAAAACAAGGCATCCGCTAACAAGTATCACGTGACCATATCGCGGGCTCAAGTTTGAAGTTCATCGAGGTCGGCTGTTTTTTTTTTTCGCTGACCAGGTACTGGCTTTTGATGGGATCGCAGGCTCAAGCCAGGTGTGGGATACCCAAACCAAAACGAGGCTTAATTTTTCGCGCGCTTTCTGTGACTCGAAATTTGACAATCATTTGGTTTCTTCATATTGAGCAAAACAACTTCATCTTCTTTCGAATTTCTTCATGTAAAAAGCATAAAAATCGGGAACTAGTTTAAAGATACTCCGGAAGAAGTATTTCCAAGTGCTAAAGCGGAATAGCAAAATATTTTTCTTAGGAAAAGCTTAAAACTTGGATCCACTTGCATGGTGCTCGGATTGTGTGGTTGAAAAACAAAATGATTTGACGCTTGAAGGACTTTCTCTTTACCGCGGCATCTTGCAGCTCACAAAGAAAGGTCACTTAACACTTCACCTTTCATTAATGGGATGAACGAGTAGCTCAACCTTAGAGGAAGTTCTTTCTTTGGAGAAACCGCTTGCTATTTTTGGACGGAGATTCGTGTTTTAACTAAAGTGGATACGTGTTTTCAAGAACGTCTACATCGCAGGTAAGTTAAATGGATTGAAGCTTAACATTTGATTTAATCGTTTACTTTTCTTGGATCAGGAAGGAAACTTGTATTTTTCTTTCGACTGGATATAAATAACCATCGTCTCTACTCGTTTTGGACGCAAAGAAGTAGTTGAATTGTTTTTTGTTTTGCTGTTTTGCTTCAAAGTGATCGCGAACGAGTTTTTTTATTCCGCTTGGCTGACTGTTTTTCGACGTTTGTTCCTCAACAGCGTTAAGAAATTATTGCTCTTATCTTATTTACACGTCATCGTAATGAGTCCTCATATAAAAGGATTAAATCCCCGCTAAACGATCAAACATTTTCATCCAACATCGTGTTTGTCAAACATGACGTTGGGTGGCTAAACGCACAAACGATGTTTGATCAAACACCAGACAGAGTGGGTACACAGAACGATTTTTTGCGTATGATCGCTGCCATTTCGACGTTATTTGGTTCACTTGGTTGCATGCTTTGTTTGTTGGGGTGGCTAAATGATCAAACGTTTGTTCGTAACGCGAAATGTTGGATGAAAATATTTCAGTGATCCAGATCAAACGTGGAAAGCCATTTAAAAGCAATGTTGAGAGATGTGGCTAAAGGGTCAAACATGCTTGTCCAACACGACGTTGGATGAAATGTTTGATCGTTTTTGGTTCGTTTAAATTTGTATTCGTACAAACATACGCGTCGTTCATCACCAGGACAAAAAAACTATAATCGTGGAGCTCCGTTTTTAGGCTTGGCTAAATCTTTATATTACCTTAAAAGCTTAAAGTAAGCTGTCTATGCCGGGTCTTGTTTGGCACGTCAATTTCTGGAGATTTTTTCGATTTTGCTCGCTCCAAACGATATTCTTTTCATGCAGTCAATAAAGGTATTCTCTTTACTCGTAATTTTATAATTATATGCCCTTAAGGAAATCTTGCTGTTGCCTGGTTTTATTAATAGCTCAAATCATATTTATTGCCTTCTTATATGGGGTTTTGATGGTTTCAAACTGACGATTTAACGGTAATAGGAACACAATCTCGTTTGTCATTCTTTAGTTGTAGACAATTTTAGTGGCAACGATGATCCATTACACTAAGCGCCTTTGAAGATTACTTTTCATTAGTCAACGTACCTTTGTCCATGGGTGTTCCTTCACGGTCGGTGTTGTCTCTGTAATAACTAACTAGAGGCAGATTTTCGGCAGTTTTGTGTCCTTGTTTATAAATTCTCGAAATGTTTTCTGGTTGCCTGGTTTCATGAGCAGCTTAAATAATATTTAAGCTACTGGTTGCCTGGTTTTAGTAGTAGCTTATGCTAATAAAATCAGAAAAACTTTAAGACCTTTTTTATAGGGCTTATAACATTGCGAGTTAAGAGAATACTTTTATTGACTGAAAACATGTGAAAAGACTCAAAGGAACATCGTTTAGAGCGAACAATGTATATATATAAAAAAAAAAAACGTTTGGAAATATTGATCTACAAGGTTACAATAGAAAACCGGTCTCTAGTTAGTTATTACAGAGACAAGACCAACCCTGGTGCCACAGGCTCTCGTAGACAAAGCATTACTTCCAAAGCAGTAAAAGCGTTAGTTTGGAAATATCATAACGCCATATGTGGAAGCAATAAGTCTTAGTCTACGACAGCTCGAAAGATGGAGTCGAAGCTCCGATCATTACAAGAAGACTGTAGCTATTCCTCTTCTCGACTCCTTAATCACCCAAATCAGTGCAAGATCGATTTTCTGACCAAGATCGCCACGCCCACCTTCTGCTTTCTCTAGTATCATCGATTACAGTGAATAACGCACTGCAGCTACATGATGAACAAGAAGACATGTTGTACTGGAAAGAAAACATTCCATTTCCCTAATCCCTTGGAAATAGTGCTTTGATGAGCAACACTTTTGTTGAGAACACTTTTAAGCATTTCTATGGCTGTAGTGCTCATCGTTTCAGTGTGATACGTGAAAACGATATCCCAATTTTACGATTCATACTCCACTTAGAAAGGAGGCACACCACACAGACAACTTGTACAAAAGTGCTTTCACCTGTGTGCATGCCGACCATCTTGGTAACGAGGAGTGTAATGGTCAATAGTATGCCGTTACAACTGGATTGTAATGCGAGTTTCCCCTAAAAAAATGTTATTACTTAAAACATCTTTGGTTAGTGACGGCATATATTCTGTTTCCTATTCATTTGCGCTGGTATATTCCCGCAAGACAATGGTATCGTTTTCAATAATCAAACCCAGTTTAGTGGCCGGTGTGTGACGACAATTATACCTTTAAAAAGCTTAAACTGTCTATGCCGGGTGTGGTTTGGCCGGTCAATTTCTGGAAATCATTTCGATTTTGCTCGCTCTCAACGATATCCTTTTCTTTCAATAAATCGTAATTTTATAATCTCTTTGCGAATTCTTTCATTTGCCTGGTTTTATTAGTAACTTAAATATCAAATTTATCACTTCATTATTATGTGTTTCAGGCACCGCGCAGGGGGAGGGGCTAGGGTGAACTTTACCCCCTCCCCCTCTCACTTTTCAACAGTACAATGTCTCGTGGGAAATCGTATTTTGAGTTGAGCTTTGCGGATACGTTACTAATTGCCAGTTATGATTAGTCAAGCGGAAAGGTAATTAAATTCTTGTTTTAAAACACCGCGTTTTGCTGCTGAAAGTATATTTTAAGTTTCACCGCCGTTCGTTTTAAATACATTTCTAGCCATTTCAGAGGACTTTCATTTAAAACTTTTCCTGTGCGGGCCCTGTGTTTTGATAGTTCTAAACTGACGATTTATTTGTAACATGTACACAATTTTTCTCAGCATTCTTTATCGGTTTAGACAGCTGTAGTGGCAACGATGATTCGTTGCACTGAGCGCCTTTAAAGTTTACTTTTTATTGGTCAATGTACCTTTGTTTGTGGGCGTTGATTCACGGTCGGTGTTGTCTCTGTAATAAATAACTAGAGGCAGGTTTTCGGCTATAATTGTGCCCTTGCTGACCAATTCTGGAAATGATTTCTAGTTGCCTGGTTTCATAAGTAGCTTAAATAATATTTATTAATAATAATATAATAAGCTACTGGATGGCTAGTTTTGTAAGTACCTTATCCTAATAAAACCAAAAAAACTGCAAGACTTTCTTTAGGGCTTATAAAATTACGAGGTAAGAGAATACATTTGTGTCTTTTCTCCTTTGCCAAATAGTAGCAAAAGCCCTAGTAATTGTTTGCCTGAGCTATGTTTACTGGGCAAATAAATCAATAACCAGATTGGGCTAAAATGGCTATGAGCGCAATGCCCATAGCCGCTTTATCTTAACAAAACATTTCAAACAATTCCTTGATAAAAAGTTTCGCCCAGAAAAGGTTACGAGGTTAAAGAATACCTTTATTGGCTGAAAACATGCAAAAACGGACAACTTTCGGAGCGAGCAATATCGAAAACGTTTCGACATATTGATCAACAAAGAAACTACAAAAGAAAGCCGGCCTCAAGTTAGTTATAAGAGAAACAAGACCCACCCTTCCGTAGACAAAGGTACTTGAGTTGTCACTGTATTGGACGCCGTTGCGTTTTTTTTTTCTTGTTTCGCCTGCTGAGCTACTTTGCTGCGCACTAATCTGGCTTGGCGTTTTTCTAGGTTTTACTCTGGTAAGCTATGCGATAGTGTAAGTTAGAACGCTCGTGATAATAGTTTCAAATCTGGTTTCAGTTAGCGCTTGGCTTTTCATGATTGCGTCACATTGCTCTATAGCGGAAACTGCATTTGTGTTCAGGGTTCTATAAAATTGTAAATAGTATCTGTTATTATTACTAAATAAAACCAGTCTTCTTTCACCTAGTGTGTGCCGATCATCTTGGTAACGAAGAGCGCAATGGTCAATGGTATGCCGTAACTACTGGATTGTGATGTGGCTTTCCCCACAAAAATGTCATCACTTAAAAGATCTTCGATTAGTGGGCCACTTACGCTCTGTTTCCTATTGCACTAGTATATTACCGCAAGACAACGGTATCGGTTTCACTAATCAAACCTTTAGTGGCCAGAGTATGACGACCGTTATACCTTAAAAGCTTAAAGTATAAGCTCTCTGTGCCGGATGTTGTCAGTTTGGGTGGTCTTTTCGATATTGCTCGA
>JAEMWC010002032.1:0-27500 GCA_016490735.1 Pachyseris speciosa | reverse complement strand
AATCCCAATTACACTCGTTGTAAATATCAGCACACATGTAATTGCAACTGGAAAGGCTTCATTGAGTGAATCTCCTCAAATTTATAGCTGTTCGTACTATTGCGAGACCATTACTTGATGGAGATTCATAATCTGCTCTTACAGCCTGCTTACGCAACAAAGTGTTCATCAATATATTTTACCGCATTAATCGCACGAAAACTTACAATTTCCACTCATCGACATTAGTCACTTCCACTTCTTACAAAATCATGGCGAAAATCAGTGCGTTATTCTTTGTTCAAAATCACTGCTTTTGACGATGAAACAAACTTACGCCATACATTTCTTTCTAGCGATTTGCAATGTTTGACCCCTGGCGATCCCATAATCCGTTGCGCATCACATGGGTATCCTATTACTGGCAACTCATTCGTTGTCCTTTTACAAAAAAAATGCTGACTTCCCAGAATTCCTTTCAGACTGTTAGTGTTCTAATTTAACTATAATCATAAATTCAGAGCAACTTGACAATTAAAAGTAAATGTTTGTAAGTATCAAAGAAGTGACGGAAACAGCTCAAAAATCGGTTTGGCTCATACTTTTTATATTGGTAGGCACTAGTACCACACATTTGAAAATGATGTTCATTTACTCAAATATTAGTTAATTTGGGAGAAATTAATTTAAATCAGCTACCGGTATTTTTCGTCAACAAAACCACAAAATTCCCAATATTCATGACCTTAGCGACTCAGCTAATCGCAAAGTTTGATCCTTTTCCACGCAATTCCGACTTGATTGAACCTTCTTCAGATTATTGATTGATGAAACAGTTGATTTTCTTTTCAAATAAATAAAATACGATTTTTTTCGCCAAGCGTACCCACACCTCGTCTGAAACGTGTCCAGTAGGACTCAAAACAAACACGCCGCAAATGGCTGTGGTACGCCACGAATCTCCCCAGAAAATCTCTTGAGAGACCACGACGGATTGTTTTAACTTTCTACCGTTTCAATTCTTTGGGATCTCCAACGGTTTTGCGACAAAAATTCTCGAAAGTTAGTTAATTTTCACTATCCGCCATTTTGAAATATGCATGTAAATTGTGTGACAGATTACCGCCGTAGCAAATCAGTCCTCGGAAAGATCTGTTTTCTCCAAGTTGCAAATGTGAATCACCTTTGTAGTTCTTTTCAGAATTGAAATCAAGTGGCACATTTAGATAATAATGGAAATAATTAATTTTATGAAAAATAGAAATCCGAAAGAGCAGCTTGCAATGATTCTAAAAATCTGTTACGTGACTCACCACAATGTTGAATAGACTGTCTTCAATTAAGCTGCATTTCGTTTGCCTTTTGTTTTAGTTTCCTTCTCCTGTCATTAAATCATCTCAATGAGTTTTATACAAATATGCGTTGAGGTCTTAAAAGCTTTGAAGCGTAAAGTTATCTCTAGTTGAATGTTTACGGTTCGACACGGTCCATTTCCTGACTTGTCACGCAATACATCACAGGCGAGGTCGCAAACGCGTAGAGCTCAAGTTACCCAAAAACTTTAGAATTGGAAGCAGCCCTAGTAGAAGTTCCTTATGAAAGGAAGTAGCCCCTTTAACAGATTTTAAATTGAGTGTAATCTTTCAAAAGGCTTAAACGATAGCTAAAGGTTAAACTAAGCTCCTAACCCTAAACAAACAAACAAACAAGATAACCATTGGTACCAATGGTACTACCACCACCAACAACAAAAATCAAAATGGCAAATTCCCGTGATTGCTTCTCTCATGCCTTTTGCGCCATAAAAGAAATAGGTTCTTATCCACTATAAAGCCACCCGCCCCATCAGGTTTGACCACAGGGATTCCAGGTCAGTGCAGTGTTTCATATAGGGTTTTTGCCCAGGGGGCCGCCGAGGTTTTTGTAGTAACAGTAACGACGCGTTAGAGGTTTTCAAGTTTTTTGCCAAGTGTAGTATACTCCCACTTCAAGTTTTGAGAATGTGCGCTTTTGTTATTTCTGCAGCACTGCCTAGGATGATAACCCGACATTTCGATCTAGTTTAAGAAAAGGTCTCCCAAGTAATTTGAGAATCCTTGCTAAGAACTTTAACATCGTTTTTTTTTCTTTTGAAACGATGAAAAGTTGAAGAAATATCTCTGTTGTTGGACAATATTTTGCGACTTTTCTATTATACCAGAAACCAAGTTGCAACAAAACGCACCGGCTACATAATCAGAGTGCGTTGCGCAGGGGAATTTTCTTGCTAGTTGGATTCATTAAGCTGATGCGTGGATCTTGGTTATGGGTACGTGGTTTTTATGCAGTCGCATCTAAATATGCTTTATAGCATCCTTATTGTCACAAGGTAAGTCCTTTTAACTACCAGATCGTTGGCACGTGTAGCCATCTATTTGAAACATCTGCTAATAGGTACTTGTTTTAAGCGGTAATTGGTCTAATTGTTTCACGGTACAAGAACTTTCCCTAACAGCCTGGACAATTTGTTTCTATCAATATATTGCTTTTTCCCTCTCTGTGCAATATCACCTACAATTAATCTGCGATCCGCACAAATCTCCCTCAGTATTCTTATTAGTAAACTCGATAATTTGCTGTTGTGCACCAAATTGCATGTTTCGCGACAGCGAAAAAATAGGGTGACGCAAAGCAACCTCCTCTTTGACGACTGCGTAAAAGTTTGAATATAAAGATTCATCATCGCTGCTGGATTCTTCATGGTCCTTCAATGAAACCTTTCGTAGTTTCGCTGCCAGTAAAGGTCACTTGTTGTGGTGACAGAACGTCGCTCCCGAGGAAAAGGCGAGCTCCTAATTCACTCCTTACTTTGCGCATGTCAGTCGAAACTACTTTCCCAAAATCATACATTCTCAAAACTCAAAGTGGGAGCATACTACCCCTGGCAAAAAGCGCGAAACCCTCTAACGCGTTGTTACTGTTCCCACAACAGCCCTATATCAGACACTGCACTGACCTGCGATTCCTGTGGTCAAACCTGATGGGGTGGGTGACTGTATGTTGGATTAACCCTTTAAGTCCGAAATACCTTGAACTTTTTCATTAATTTCCTCGATGCAAACAATTCAAAGGGACCTTGATATCCTACATGAAGGTCTCCCTTGAAATGTTTCTGCTCTAGAATACCGAGGACTCACGTTTTACTTTGACGTCAAAATTTGAGCCGTTGTTGTTTTGCTTGCGACCGTAACAAGTTGTAATCGGTAGGTACTCACTTTATAAGTGTGTTTTTTATAAGCCATTTTTCACTGTAGAATCTCTTAGACTGGCATCATTAAGCTGGGATGGAGAGGGAAACTTCTGAACGAAACTAGAGGCGAGAGATAATTTCATAACGACTGGTACGCCAAAAGTTTTCGTGTCGAGTGATGGCGGCTCAGAAGTGGAGGTCGTCTCTCTAGCCGTTCCGTGATAGATTCTTGGACCTACAAAGGCAATTTGGACGAGATTTTACTAGCCTGGGTAGCAAGCGTTTCCGTGTAGTTTCCGAGCAAAGAAAGACCGAGGAACGGGATTTTAGAAGTTTTGGTTGCTAGGAAACCACACGGAAACGCTTGCTACGCAGGCTAAGATTTTACTTGCAAAGAACACAACGGGTACTATATTTTGCAAGGACGTCCGGATGGCTCTAGAACTGAAATGAAGATAGCCGGACTTTCATTTCGCCGTTTTAATCAAATTACCCAGAATGTAATTCGGGTGCCAAAAAGAAATGCAAAGGTTTTCAAAAGTGGCTCGAATTAAATAGCTGATGCTCGACTCGCTGTAGGCGTGAGAGGCAAAATTGGGGATAAATTCTTAGTCATGAGATCAAGGTTCGCTCTCATTAGGGAATTTTGTTTTCCAAAGGTGTTTTTCAATTGAAGAATTGAAAGCAAAGTTGCTCCAAGGCGCATAAAACGGCCATTTTTGGTTTTGCTTGAAAACAAATAATGATATGGAACGGGAAGCGAAGGTTATTCTCACTGTATTGACTTTTAAAGCCTAAAACAGTTACTGGTTGACACTATAAACAGACCATAATAATCAAGTCTCTAAATTGGAAAGCGATGGCAATCTTGAAATTGGTATAGTAGGCCTGTTTGCCGTAGAAATTTGTACGATTGGGTCTTAAAGGGACGGTGACCTATTTCATTTATTTCCAAAGGGCATATTAAGAGAAGCAATAGCGGGAACTTGCCATTTTGATTTTTATACATACATACATACATACATACATACATACATACATACATACATACATACATACATACATACATACATACATACATACATACATACATACATACATACATACATATTTACATACATACATACATACATACATACATACATACATACATACATACATACATACATACATACATACATACATACATAAACTTTATTTTTTCTCGAATTTAAGAGTAGCTATTATAAAAGCTAATGTTTCCGAGAAAACAATAACAAAAGAAGTCAACAAAACATACGATTATTGTTGGTGGTGGTGGTAGTACGATAGGTTATCTTGTTTGTTTGTTTGTTTAGGGTTAAGAGCTTAGTTTCACCTTAGAGCTTAGTTTATACTTATGAAAGATTACACTCTACTTCCTTTTCGTAAGCAACTTCTACTAAGGCTACTTGTAATTCTTAAAGCCTGGTTTCCGTATGATCTTAATGGTCTGCGATCGGTCTGTGACACGTTAAGATCGTATGGAAACATGTGTCCCCGGCGTCTGCGGTGGTATGCGACACAGACGCCGGGGACAAATGTTTCCATATGATCTTAACCCATTGAGTTCCGAGCATTTGGTCAAAAAACACCTTTTGACAGTCCTCGAGCCGTTTTCTGGTCAGATTCTAGCAAAAAAGAACCAAAATTACCCAAAACTCTGTTTGCTGGTGGAGTTCATCGCGCCCTTCTGTTTCAGATGCTTAATATTAGCTTTCCAAGACGGGCATGCGCATTTTTTTCGAGGTTTTTGGGTTGAAAAGTTTCACTGCCCCTCTCCTTCTACCTTTCGCCTTCTCTCCGCCCCTTTTCTTTCGCTTTTCTTGCCTCGCTTTCTTTTTCTCTTGCTGGGCATATCCTGGGCTTCCTTTCGGTGGGAAAAGATTTGTGGAAAACCGTAGGATCATAGGATCAGGTGGAAGGAAGTGCAGGTGGGTCGTGGGACAAGATTTGGCTCAACGTCACTTGGTTTTTACTCGTTTTCTCTGGCCTATTTGACGGAATGGTGCTCATTTGGGTATGGTTTGAAATATCTCTTCCCCCTACACATGCTACGTGTAAACGTTGTTGTCCATGAGCATTAAAACTGATGACGTCACAAGCGGTACAAGGAACGTGGTTCTGCGCGCCGGTTTTGGCCAGCACGGGTGCCAATGGGTTAACGTGCCGCAGACCGATCGCTGATCATGGAGCCGATCGTGTCCTAGACCGATCGCAGACCCTTAAGATCATATGCAAACCAGGCTTAAGTCTTTCGGTAACTTGAGCTCTACCAAGAGAGAATGAGGTACCTTATTCTCTCTTGGCTCTACGCATTGGCGACCTCGCCTGTGATGTATTGCGTGACAAGTCAGGAAATGGACCGTGTCGAACCGTAAACATTCAACTAGACTAGAGATAACTTTATGCTTCAAAGCTTTTCACGCATACTTGTATAAAAATCATTGAGATGATTTAATGATAGAAAAAGGAATCTAAAATAGAAGAAAACGAAATTGAAGACAGTCTATTCAACATTGCGGTAAGTCACGTAATAGATTTTTAGAATCATTGCAAGCTGTTCTTTCGGATTTCTATTTTTCATAAAATTAATTATTTCCATTATATCTAAATATGCCACTTGATTTCAATTCTGAAAAGAACTACAAAGGTGATTCACATTTGCAACTTGGAGAAAACAGATCTTTCCGAGGACTGATTTGCTACGGCGGTAATCTGTCACACAATTTACATGCATATTTCAAAATGGCGGATAGTGAAAATTAACTAACTTTCGAGACTTTTTGTCGCAAAACTGTTGAAGATCCCAAAGAATTGAAACGGTAGAAAGTTAAAACAATCCGTTGTGGTCTCTCAAGAGATTTTCTGGAGAGATTCGTGGCGTACCACAGCCATTTGCGGCGTGTTTGTTTTGAGTCCTACTGGACACGTTTCAGACGAGCTGTGGGTACGCTTGGCGAAAAAAATCGTATTTTATTTATTTGAAAACAAAAAATCAACTGTTTCTTCAATCAATAATGTGAAGAAAGTTTCAATCAAGTCAGAATTGTGTGAATGATATATGAAATGAATCATATCAATCAAGTCGGAATTGCGTGGAAAAGGATCAAATTTTGCGATTAGCTGAGTCGCTAAGGTCATGAATATTGGGAATTTTGTGGTTTTGTTGACGAAAAATACCGGTAACTGATTTAAATTAATTTCTCCCAAATTAACGAATATTTGAGTAAATGAACATCATTTTCAAATGTGTGGTACTAGTGCCTACCAATATAAAAAGTATGAGCCAAACCGATTTTTGAGCTGTTTCCGTCATTTCTTCGATCTTTACAGACATTTACTCTTAACGATAATAGTAAATTCAGAGGGATACTGGGTTGTGTAGATTTTGTTTTCCCAATGTAGACCATGTGATCTTCCCAAGGGGATTTGTCTTTTCATAAATTATGTATAGATATGCACGTGAAAAAGGCGAAATTTCAAAGAAACAGTTCTGTTGGGTAAGATCACATGGTCTACATTGGGAAAACAAAATCTACAAACTAAAGAGGTCTGTTCACTAAGAAAAGAATTGGAAAGAAAACCTGATGCTTCTGATTAGTTACTATCCTCGTACTATCCTCGTACTATCCTCGTACTATCCTCGTTACTATCCTCGTACTATCCTCGTACTATTCTCGTTATTATCCTCGTTGCGCAAATAAATAAAGTTCCAGTTGATTGTGCACTGTGACCCACACTACGCATAGTTGTTATGATTTTACCTAAAGGGATACCACTCAAAAAGCAAAAAAAAAAAAAAAAAAAAAAAAAAAATTTTAAAAAAATAATAATAAAAATAAAAATCCCTAGACGAATCAAAGAAAAACGAGCACAAACAGGGAAAGGGACAATGTGGCAGGTTTTCTCTTGTATCCTTGGTGATCAATATCTCGAAGCGTTTTGGGTAGCGTTCATTTTAACCAATCCAAAACCGCATTTTGCGATCAAAAATTAGATTCCCCGTTCCATTTATGGGGAAACCAATCTTAGATTGCAATCTAAACAATCCACCTCCGAACGTGAATCTTTTGGATCGGTAACTGAAACTGGTTTCAGATTTTCGTTCAATTTGAGTTCCTCCAGCAAGGAGAGCAAAGCGAGCCGCATTCTCAACAAAAACAAGTTTCAAGGCCTCTCGCTGTGTGGATGTATCTTTTTTTTCAGATTTTTGTTCCAGATAGCAGAAAAATCTGAACAATCTGGATTGTCTAAATCTGAAAAAGGATTTCCTAAAAGGAACGCGACCTTGGAAAACGAAGTTCTTTTCAGCCAATAAAGGTATTCTCCTTACTCGTAATTATAAAAGCCCTACATGAAGTCTGGCCGTTTCCTGGTTTTATTGGTAAACTGACGTTTTTCCGTAATAGTTACAAACTATTGTTCCTCATTCTTTATTCAGTAGACAGCTAACGGATTACACGTCCTTCTAGAAGGCATGAAAGTGTACTTTTTATAAGTGAACGTACCTAATTGTCTTTGGAGTTGCTCCAGGGTCGGTTTTGTCTCTGTAATAACCGCCGACAAGTTAGCTCAGTGGTAGAGCACCGGACTACCGTGCGGGAGGTCGCGGGTTCAAAGCCCGACCGGACCAACACTCAGGGTCTTTAAATAATTGAGGAGAAGGCGCTGCCTTTGTAATGACATCTACAAACGGTTAAACTTTCTAGTCTTCCCGAATAAGGACGATAACCCGTAGGCCTCGTCTCTCAACTCTTCATAATTCTCTGATTCTGTGGGACGTAAAAGAACCACTTAAGTAACAAAACTCTTGCAGTGACCACCCCTTGTGTCTGTCTTAATTGATATTGACATTACGGGAGCATTCATAAATCAACTTCATCAATTGTAAACTGCGTTATAAGCAGTCTGGCAAAGTCCACCAACCAGTGTTGTAATGCGCATTTGAATATTGCATAGAAAATGCGCAATAGAGATGTGATTCATTATTATTTATTATCACTAGAGGCCGGTTGACTATTGTACCCTTGTTGATCAATATCTCGAAACGTTTTCGATATTTTTCGCTCCAAACGATGTTCTTTCAGCCAATAAATAAATTCTCTCGACTCGTAATTTTACAAGTCCTTAATAAAGTGTTGCAGTGAGCTGCTTGGTTTTATTAGTGAATTAAATAATATTTATTGTTTCGACCTTAAGGCGTTTTGATAGTTCCAGAACGACACCTTGTCCGTAATAGATAGACATCGTCGTTTTTCATTCTGTTTTGGTAGAAACCTTTCATGGTAACAATGGCCAGTTGCCCTGGCAACCCTCTATTCGATCTTTGTCAGGACTCACTTTAAAATTTGGACCAAGCAATACAGAGAATTCTAAATCATGAACAGTAATTAGTTCAGTTTTGATGGCATGCATGGCAATCTTTCTACCACTGAAAAACTCTATTTTGCATTTTTTTTTCGTTCAAGCCGAAATCGATGCCGCCTGTAAATTGGTCGAGAGAATTCGATTAACGCTGCGCAGAAGAGTGCGGTGCATTAATACCGCAGTTAGCTGTCAATAAAACACTGTACTGTACGTAGCGCGCAAACTAACACCCGAAAGAGGTACAGTGTTATGTTGGCCAAACTTTTTAGCAATCTCTACCTAGCTTCGTCTATTTTATGTTAATGGAGAAGTGAGAGACAATTTCTATGTCAGCATTAACAAAGACTTTTCACGACTTGTCACGAACGTTTGGAAACAGTGGACGCCTTGCCAAAATTGGGTGATACAAAATTTTCTCGTTGTTTATAACGAGTGCATGCGTCGGCTTATACAAAGTGTAATGGTCATTTCTCTCTCACTGAATAACGAGTTTTTTAGCTGGTACTGGTAGCCACAGTTATATATGGAAATGGTAATGTATTTATATACCGCCGGCACATATCACATTGTCTCATGGTGGTTTACAATTCTTCTATGGGGTGAGATCGGACGTCAGCATGGAAAGGTGCTAATGGCAGCCGCTATCAGTTCATATTTGATCTCACCCACCCACCCAACCCATGTACGCGTGAATTTGAAAGACAGATGAAATCAGAGATAGAGAAAGACCACCACACCGGGAAATATCCTACCCCTTTCATTGAAAACAGGAATGCTGATTTTATAGTACCGAGATTTAACACTGTGAATTTCGATAAACACAGCATTAGATATTTAGGACCAGTTCTTTGGTCAAAACTGAGTAAGGACGTCAGAAGATCGGATACACCACAAGTTTTTAAAAATAGAATCAGACGAACAGATCTTATTAATTTAATTAACGAACACTGCTAGTGTATACTTTATGACAGCTGACACTATAATTCTGATAATTATGTCAATGTTTGTTTACATTGTATTTTTGTCTTATTGTATCTTAAATTACTTTGTAATTAGTATATTTCTAGATAATTTTTATTGTATATATTTTGAATTTTCATTTTTAATATACTGTGTCCCCAATTAGCTCCTTATCACTTAGGAGCTAGATCCTCAATGACACATAAATAAAGTACCATCATCATCATCATCATCATCATCATTTTTTAGATCAGCAACAGGTCAGCGATCTTTCTCATATAGGGCTGCTCAGCTCTGGAAGGACCTTCCAGAAAGTTTAGCAAATATGGAATCATTTAATGTTTTTAAGAACGCCATTAAAGGACGTGCCATCGACATATGATAATATGCTAATGTAAGTTCTTATCACTTTAAAATGTTTATTTTAGATTTTAATTGTTTGTATTACATTTTATTGTAATTGGTATGTGAAGACCCATTTTAATTGGATGTACCAATAAAGCTATTATTATTATTATCATCATCATCATCACCACCACCACCACCACCACCACCACCATCATCATCATCGTCATCGTCATCGTCATCGTCATCGTCATCGTCATCGTCATCGTCATCGTCATCGTCATCGTCATCGTCATCGTCATCGTCATCGTCATCGTCGTCGTCGTCGTTGTCACCATCACCATCATCACCATCACCATCACCATCACCATCACCACCACCATCACCATCACCATCACCATCACCATCACCATCACAGTGTGTGGCTTCTTTAAAGTCACACAGATTATTGAAAACGAAATGGTACGCGGCCGCGCAGTGTCCTTAGAGAAGCTAAAAATTGTAAAATCTGACTGCAAAACTGTTTTTGCATTAGAGAAATATTCGCAAAAAATCTACCCCTATCGAAAAATATTAATCGCCGGTTGCTTTGAAAATCTGACTGCAGGTCATATAAATCAAATTAGCTCTTTTGACTCAAGGATCTGAAAAATATTGAGTTACGGAGTAACAGTGAGTCACAAATTAATTGCACCCTAAAAATTGCCAGCTAAAGGCTTGTTATTAAAAATCCTGACTTTTATATTTCTTAAAATTGCCTTTTAACGGACAGAGAGATGTCTAGCCTCCTACGCAGACGTCTTTGGTCTCTTCACGCGTTTCTGCGTAGTAGGATATGTTGTCCGACCCAATCAGTTTTAGCGAGGAACGTTCAGGGGATATTAATCCGAGCTGGTGATAAAAACAACTTCTTGAGAGCTTACCTGTTCTTAGCCATTTCAAAGGATACCCAATACAAACTGGAACCGCGGACAGCATTGCAAGTAAAAGTCGAGAAGAGTGCATGTGTTGCTGAGTTAGAAGAAAAGTATTGACCGACGTTTTTTTTTTTTTTTTTTTTTTTTTTTTATGTCTCATGAGGGAGTATAGATCTTCACAAAAACAGAATGTAGGACTTTGAATCCAGAAAGTCGTTGTATATTTCACAGCAATAATTAAACCTACAATCTGTTGAACAAATTGCGATTCAAGGCATTGCTAGGTGCAAACAATAATCAAGACCCCTCTCTAAGTCAATCTTGTTTGCTAAAAAGAACGTTTCCTTTGCAAAGCCAGCTTTTAAAATTCAACACTGAATAGGGGATATATAGGGAATGGAGGAATCAGTTTGTACTTTTTTTTTAGAAATTCATTGTTAAGGCGCATGCGCTGGTTAAATTGCAATCTTCAGTTCCCAGGGCTTTCGAAAGATTTCTTTCTCAGTGTAAGCTCTTTACTAATTATAATGAAGACTTTCAAACGTCTTGTTGACTGAAAATTTGTAAAGGTGAAGCTAAGTATGAAAAGTAATTCAAGCAAAACTCTGTTTTGATAATATTCTCTAAACTTTATTTCAAAGCACTGGCATAAACTTTTGCATGGCAGTTACTGATTATATAAGCTAACCTATAGTTTCAGATGTCCTTTTTTTCGAGTATGAAAGGGTGAGGCTGCGGTGGTAGAGAGAGCAAAAGCCTCTTTTTTTCTTGTATTTTCTACCACAAACGCTTTTCGTAGTCGAAAAATAAAATGCCTGATCGCATGCTTATGTAATGTTTAATAAATGAGCAGGACTGTTTTATTAAGTTTAAAACACGAGGCGCAGCCGAGTGTTTTAGGACTTGATGAAACACGAATTGCGAATTTATTGAACGGCTTAAATAGCTTTACTGTACATCTATCCATTCTTACACTAAAATTTAGATTTTGGGTTATTTTGGCGTAGAAAATCGGATGCAAAATTTCGCGGAATTATTAATGAGTTTTTTCATTGTTTATAATAACCCATTGAAAGCTACTTAACGTTTGCAGGTCTGTATCATACTCTGGTCAGTAACGAACTCTTGAGTATAAATTTCGATAACTGTGATTGAATACCAAACACGCGACTATCCTTGGCTTAACACCGGTTACGTTCTAAGAAACATTTCATAAATTACGCGAATAACCCAGCCTTTTTCTGATAAAACCCAACACAATATTTAATCCCAATGTCTGAGACAGTTATAATAACAATAATAAACATATTTAACCGGGTAAACCCGTCAGCTTAAGCTATTATAAATGGGTGCCCTGGGCAACTAAAAAATTAATAATTAAAAGAAAAATAGCTATAACATATAAACCATCAGGAAAATGTAAAAACTATGTACAATGTCGATGCATAAAAACTAAGAATTACATAACTAAGTAAATTAAGACTCTACAAACTCCAAACGATTTACCGAAACTCTAAAACTATAATGTCATCGAGCGGTGTTTTAAAAATCAACATAGAGTCAACTTCCTTTAGATGCGGTGGCAAGTTATTAAAAGCGTAGGCTTCAGTTAAGGGCTTTGCACTGAATTTTTCATCGAAATGAACTGCTGGGTGCCCACCCCCACCTCCCACCCCACCTCCTTAAAAATGACCTTGGTGTTTGAAAAGGACCTAGACTTCAGATTCCAGGATTCTCATCTGAAGCTTGTATGTGGTATCATTCAAGCTACTGAGATGCCAAGTACAAGTAAGACAATAAGATTCTTCATGCCCCAGCCTCTACGCGCCAACTGGAGTATTAGATTCGCCTTCTGCACCATCGGGCTCAGCAGATCCTATAAAAAATAAATATTAGCGTCATGTTACTATGACGTTGTCGTACATTTTAACTTGTCTAGTATGGCCGAGCGAAATCTGGACGCGAGGAGGAGGAGGAGGAGAAACGCTCCCCCTCACCTCCAGATTTCGCGCGGCCATTTTTTCTCGCGCCGGTTTTGTTTCAGCCTCACGTTGGACGAACTAAGTGTCGAAAAAAGGGACTGCTCATAGTCTAGTCTAGTATTTAATCAAAGTACTAACTAGCCTTTCGGTCAATCAGATGTAATAATCGAGTGTCGGTTTGCTAGTTAACTTTTCCGAAGTACCCTCTCAAATCAACCAGCAGTTTTTTTTCCAAGTTCGACTTCTTAATTTACCACAATACTCAGTATTACAATTATTGATTCACACAGAATCTCACATTTACTCGCCTCTACTTTCACACTGATTAATTAAGATTAAATCGCAGTTTCATTTCTTCTCCAATTTGTTTAGACCGCAACAAAACAACTTCAAAATCCTGTAATAATTTATCCCAAATTAATCCACTCCACTCCACGCGTCCAGCCGAGTGGCTCTCAAGAGACTCAAAAGTCATATAAACATTGGACTGACTTGTGCACTGTTTCAAGGTGAAGTTTGACTGGACTATGACTGATTTTAAAATGTGGCTACAATAAAAACTTGTGGACCCCTGTAAGATCGGATTGTCTTATTATTCGAATACCATATTTGATGTCATAAATAAAAGATATCTCCACCCTCACCAAACAAAAACAAACAAAACCTGTATTCATTTTCCACTGGGTCTATGCAAATACCAGAGAATGGATTAGTATCGTACCTTCGCTAAAGGCTCTCAAGTCCATTGAAGGCAGGCTACCACAGTTGGAAGCACGTCTGGTTGGCCTGAAAGCGTACCTCGGCACGAATTCCACCAAATCAGCGTTATCACACAACACTCGAGACATTAACACTTTACGTATTTCGGTCAGCTGAGCGAGAGTTAATCCTGATTCGTGTTCTCTTTCATACCAGAAGCGGTCGCCCTGCCGCAATTTTCGAAACTGCCTCGCTATGATTCTGGTAAATGTTGGGCCGAGCACGCTTCCTTTGTCGGGGTTCTCACTGATGCCACCAGCGAAAAGATCAACGTCAAATACATTGGTGTAGATGCTTTTTAAATTCTTTATCTGTTCCCTGGTTATGAGGCCTAGATTCGACAATTGCGCGAAAGTGCCGGAAACGTCTATCCCCAAGAGTGCCTTTAGGAACTTAGTATAACCTGGCAAGCCATGATCCCGGCCTCGCTGAATGTTTATAGCGGTCAGATCACCAAAGAAACCATCGCCTGGTCCCTCGAAATTGAGAAAATCTGTCACGGCAGGAACAAAAATGCTGCGAAAAAAAAAAACTTACTCATTAGCACTTCCTAGCTATTCATATTCAGATTTGAATCTCCAGTAATTTTTAAAATCGTCGTCTTATATCTAAAATTTATTGCGACTTTCCTGCTGTCCAGACCTTTTGGCAAAAGCAAAAACAAAACAAAAGTTTGGACAAATGAAGCGTTCAATCCCCAAACACTCGTCACCAGCTCTCCCTCCTCGTCCCACTACCTCTACTCTCTCACCTAGCCCCCGAAGACTAGCAAAGCAGTTATACTCGCATATCTTGTACTGTCACATCTCGATGACCTTTTTTTATCCCTTTGACGTTCTTTCATTATAAGAATACAACGACGTTTGAACTACTTTTTGGACGACCGAAAAAAGAAGAAGAAAATCGCGCAACTCTTTCTCTTCCGTACGAGCCTGAATTTGTTTCTGGCTTTATTTTCACTACGGCTTAAGTAGTGTTCACAACTGCGATGATCATGCACTTGTTCATTCTTTAATCTGCAGTTCAAATATATGATTTTCATGTATTCATTCTCGTATATTCACCACTCACGGGTATATTACGAACCAACAAAACGACCAGCTGCCAGATGGCTTATTAGCTCAGTAGGTAGAGCACTGCACCGGTATCGCAGAGGTCGTAGGTTCGAATCCCATACAAGCCTGAATTTGTTTCTGGCTTTATTCTCACTACTGCTTAAGTAGTGTTCATAACGGCGATGATCATTCACATATTCATTCCTTCTCTCTATTTCATTTTAAGAACTCCGTCGCTCGCAAAAGCTAAATAGGTATAAGTAAACTATAATATTTTTTTTACGACTGAAACTTACGGATCAACTTGTTGAGCTCTATCTATAACCAGTCCTATCGCAACTCCTCCGAATGCGTTGTTTCCCCTTAGGAAAAATGGTGCCGGATCATAAAAATCCCTCGTAAGTATAACACTCGGCTGTCCAACTCCAAATCCTACTCTTCTTAGCAGAGAATCCCTAAGAGTAAAGAACTCCCTTATCAAAGTGTGGCCCATTCGTAAGGCAGCTGTGGAGAAGCTGTTGATCATTTCCGGGTTCACTGTAGGGTCGTATTGGGTGTAGAACTGACCATCCTGCTCCAAGAGAAGACCTTCTCTTTCTCTCTAAAATAGAAAAAGATATGCAAAATTAATTACCATAAGTCTTTATTTTCTCCACTTCGTTTACTTAGCTGTTTTCAAACCTGTGCGCGCCATACATGGCCACCTCACAGCTAGAGTTATGATAGGTTATTTCAAGACATATCTAGACATCTGTCGGGGATATTCTGATGATGCCGCGCAACTACTGCTGTAGCAGTAAATGATGCTACTTAAATATATAGTTTTACCCATCGACAAAGTGGGGAATATCTCAAAAAAGAAAAAAAACAAAATGAGCCTGTGTCAGGTCATGACCTGCGAACTCAAACTCAAAACTTCCCTTTATTTCGCACTTACTCTTTGAAATTGCATTATTAGCATAAAAGAAAAATATACATATATAACAATTAAAGGTAACAGTGGTGCATAGTTTGTACATGGATACTAATAGAACCGCGAGGTTATCCAGTTAGCCTCAATCTCGTTTGAGTGAAAATAATAGTAATAATAATAATAGTATATAATAATAACAACAACAACAGCAATAATAATAATAATAGTAATAATAATAATAATAATAAACATGGGATTAGAGTTAAGGCGATGGTTTCCTTTGCCGTCAGAAGTTTCGTTATACTTGGGTAAAAGTGCTTTGGCTATTTTTTTGCCGTTCTCTGTAGAGTAACTACCTGAGAAGACCTCATTCAAGGATATGCTGTGCATAACGGGGAATTTTTTTTTCACTTCAACGCCGTTATTTTTGGTTATTTTAGAATAATTGCGCAGCAGTTTTATAGGAACATCTCTTTACATATATGCTCCAACTTTGTTGTCTATTTTTGGTGGAAAACCTTCTTTCACGTGACAAAACTTGCCAAATCGGATAGAAATTGGCAGACGTTAAGCCGCGCCCAAGTGATATTTCGGTGACAAACTCAGAGAATGCGTGGACCAACTGCGTGGGTTCTTGAATTAATAAACGCTTATTAACCAAGCATCGAGACTTACCACTTTCTCATCGAATAACACCGAAAGCCACTCGTTGTAGGTAATATGCTGTATCTCAGCACCCACGATTTTGCGCGCTACTTGGAAGACTCTTTCGTCACTCCATAGCGGATTTAAAGAGCGTAGCGCCGTAGCGATACGATTGTGCTCGCGAACCCATATAACGTGCATTGTCGTCAGAGCTGTCAATAACAAGAAGTACAGTTAGATTTGTATCCCCTTGAAACAAAGTGGTAATAACCAGACAAAAGACGAGGAGATTTTTAGGGAATAACTTTTCAGTTATAACGTGCCATACTTACTGCTCAATCCTGAGACACGACTATTCAAATCAAAGAGATCAACCAGTACCCAATACATTAATTATGTTAAGGTATTATGCTACACACAGAGATTTTTGGTTTCAAACGAAATCTTAAAGTTTGTCAATTTAAATCAAAGCTACATATACCGAGCAGTACGTTCCTTGTGGAGCTTTTTATTATGCTGTTTTTACATTAATCTACCTTTGATCTATTCGGATAATACAGTGACGATTCAGTTGAAAGCGCGCTGAGCAGTATTTATTATATGCTGTACAAGGCGTTTCTAACTTCTCAGTCTGTGGATGAAATCATATAGTGTGACCACTCAAATAAAAGCAACCGAGCACTGTACTTTTCTGTGGTGTTGATTGTTTTTGTAATGTTCATTCTTGGTTCTCACTTTTGAGTTTTTGGATGAAATCCTAATTAAAGTGTGAGCACTCAAATGAAATCCTCTGAGCAATTCTTTTTTATGGTACCTTTATTATGATCTTGTATTTTGTTTCCGTTTATGACGTTCTGTCATAACACTATTTAGATAAAAGCTATAGTTGACGTGTTTAGTGTCCGCACTTTCCCTTTTGGCCTGGCTTTTCAGCAAGATCCAAGCCAGGTAACATTTATTTTCTGTGGTACGTACTCTTTGTTGCGTGTCTGTAAATAGTGGTTTTCAAAACTTCCGAAGTGAAAGCTATCGAGTGGCACTCAAAGCTTGTTTTGCCACTGTTAAGACAATACAGTGAATGTTGACTTCACACTTTCTCTTACCGTGATTTTCATTCGATCTCGGGTCTCCAGCAAGAAAGCAAGGGGCCTCGTCTCGGTTTTCCGAGCGGCAGAACGTCTCATCGTCCGGCGGAAGAACCACGTCCCTTCCATAGTCCACTTTGAAAGGGCGAACATCCAGAAGTCCATGTTTGCCACGCAGCCTGGTTGCTAACTCGATGTCTGACCCGTACACTTGTGACCCATCGATATAAGAAGTAATTATGTTTATCTGCCGTGTAAAAATTGAGATTAGTAGAAATCAGAAGCTCGTACACGCAAGAGAAAATCAAAATGTTTTCTTAAGAGCCATGTGATTGAGTAAAAAAAAATACAAATGCAAATATTTTGAAACTTCGTAAGTTCGTGCCTGAACTTTACAGTACTTTAAACCGTGTTTGGGAGTCTTTACTAATTAGGGCGGTTTTCAGTTGAGGTTTCCCGTTGGATGTAGAAACTAACCTTCGTTTGGTTTGGGTTTGCTTGCCTTCGCTTTGTGATTGGTTTGCAAAACGCTTGCCACTTTTTCGACCAGTGAGAAGTAATACTGGAATCAATTGCCACTTGTACTCGCGCATTTTCCCGCGCTTTGCGCCGGATACATGTAATTACTTTGAACTCTGACTGGTCCATTGCTTTGTTTGAGTGATTTGCTAGAGTTATTGCTTTGTTTTTGGTTTTAAACTCAGTTGAGAACTCTCTATATGGCTGTATATCTCATGTGCCTGCAAGTTGTCTGAATAACAAGTGGTCCCAAAGAGAATTAATAACAAATCGAATTCAGCTTACATGATCGCCGTTTGGGTTTCTGAATGACCTTCTTAATGGTATACACAGAAAGCTCTGGTTTGCTAGGAGTCCATTCCCAAGTAGGATGTCGATTCCAATGCATCCAGATCTTATTGGGCAGGCGTCAATGTTGTTACCACACTCCGCCTCTTCCATCTCAGTCAAGGTGATGTCATGATCTATGAACTGTCCCCAGGTCATTGTTATGTGAGTGAAATTCGGAGCAGTATTGTTGATGTTCAGCGTGCTGTTGGAAGTGAACACCGCTTTGCTTATCGCTCTGGCATTTGGCAGTGGTTTGGGGCCTTGCGTGATAGGGTCTAGAAGAGCTGACGTTTGTCGCGGTTCAAAATTATCTCCTTCATACTCATTGGGTGGTACAAGGCCTTCCAAGCGTCGTAGTGGGCGAAAGATGGCTCCACGGTCTGTCATACACAAATTGTTGCAAGTGCCATCAAATGTGCGATACGGTATCTGGGCACATTTTAACCGCCTCTTGAAGTCATCACAATTTGTGAGGTTGAACGTGTTCAATAGATCTCTCCCTGCTATAGAGGAAGACGAAGCTTGTCGCACTGCACATAAGCAGATGGTCAGTAGAATTCCAAGAAGAAAGCTAAACAAGGAAAGCAAAAGAGGTCAGTCATTACTCTCTTCATTTCTCCACTGTTAAATAATGACGGCTTCTGATAACGACCAGTTTTACCAGTCGCTACACATCGGCACAACACAGTACTGCATAACATGACATAACATAAAGTAACGTAACGTAACGTAACATAACACACTGTGACCTGACTTGGCGTGACATGACATAACATGAGGTGACATAACATGGCATATCATAACACAACATACCATGGCCTAACATGGCAAGACGTGACTTGACATCACATGACGTAATATGATATTACACGCCGACACGAGACGGGACGGCCGCTCAACGGTAAAATTTAAGTACAATACCAAATACACTACATCCTATATTCACAGATCCTTTCTGGCATTTTCAAGAATATTTGCACAAAATAAAACAATTTGATTTATTGGAGTTCGAGTAATAGTCTTTAGCTGAAAATTTAAATCATGAGAAAGGAATCTTATTTCCCTGTTACATTCTCTTCTTGTGGTGCCTTTCATTCAGTTTTTCAAAGTGGCTCCGACCTTTTAGTCTGTGGAGGAATTGGTAACCCTAACATTTGACCGTTCTAATGAAAGCTGCTGAGCACTATGTCCCACTTGGAAAGTCGGTACCCTGTACACGAAAGCGGTTCTAACATTTCAAATCTAAGAATATGATCCTTAAGTGAAACCGTTCCTTTTTAGAGCTATTGACCATTACTTCGATTACTGTGGTGCTGTTTCGTTGATGATAGATCAAAAGGCTGTTTTAATTTGGAGTCGGGACTCGAATGTGAATGACAGCTGATGAGCGGTGCTTTCCTGTGGTGCGCGTTGTTTGCGCTGCTGTACATGTGGTGGTTCTTGCGTTTACGCTGACTTTTGCATGGGTATACCTTCCATTAGATCAGTACAGTCATGAGGTATGTGTGTTCGGAATATTTTAATGAAAGGCCCTTTTAAATACATAAATGGTAGAATTTCCTACCCTTTCATATACTTCGACTCGTGAAATCCCTACCCTTTCATATACCTGAAGCGTGAAAAAGGTGAAAAGGGGAGGGTCCCTCCCAGGGGGTAAAATCCCTAACTCAAGACCGTTCTTATAACCCCGTTGCTTTCCCACTAGTCTAACCACTGTCGTGTTCTTTTGTTAAGTTTCGAACGAAGGGAAGAGTCATATTTTTGATATATTTAAGGAGCAACTCATTGCTGTACTATAGCCTATTGCACTTTTACCTTCTTTGTTCTTTAAATATCTATGTACATGTTCATGCCAATTAATTGTCCGTGGCAGTGACGGACTCGAAAGCCTAAGCTACTTTGGTCGCTGCGCACATTTGCTTTTTATCACTTGTGTAATTTAGTTGTTGGCCTATATCTCTATCCATTTAATGTACTTTAATGTAGAAATGTTTGTAAATAGTGCAAAAAACAATAAACTAAACTAAACTAAACTAAAATTGTACCTCGTTGTCTTCATTTTGCCAATAATGGGCTGTTTCTCACTTTACACCTGTCGAATTAATGGGAGGAATGTTAAGAGAAAGATGCCGCATGCAGGGTGATTTTCTAACAATATTCTTCATTGGGCAACTGCAGCCATATCTATAACATTTAGCCATTACTATGGCTTACTTTCTGACCTCGAATATTCTTAATTATTAAGGCTAAAATAATTGTAATGACAACGCCTCCGTGCCCTAATAAACTAGACAAATTATACAAAATCATTTTGTATAAATAAATAATCTAGCAGTAAGATTTTATCGAAATTCAACGAACTTTCGTGTATGGTTAGGCGAATGCACTGGACAGGAAATATCTTACAAAATTGCAGCTACCAGCCTCGGTTCTATACAGTCAACTGATAAAGTAGTAGCTAAGATAGTATTAGCATGGGCTAACAGGAGCACTGTAAAATCCCTGGTGCAAAACACAACAAGAGCGTAGCATTCGCCGGGAGTTTGACTTACGGCTGAGACAGTCCACACCTAGTTGCTGACGCACTCATTTCAAACCACTTCTTAATTTCAAGGCAGGCACTAAGTAGAATTGCCGGATGGTTATGCCATCTAGCTTTTCAAAACTTGTATTGCGGATAGCTAGAGCCAATAATTCGCAATTACACTTTACAGGACAGCTATAAATGCTATCTTACACGAAAATTGACACCAGGTTAAACTAAACCCTTAGCCTTATAAAAGGTAGAAACTCTACAAACTGGTCTAGAACTCAGTGTGGAACAACATTAAGCAAAGCCAGTCAATGTGGAACAACATCAGTACCTTTATCAAAGCTGCAGATTTGAGTCGAATCCAAAACAGGACAAATCTACTCCTTCAGCGGTGAATTTGCTGCGGTAACTCTTTTGTGGAGAGCGTTGAAGGCCACAGTGAAAAACCTTTAGGATGGTTCTTCCCTTTTATACCATTCAACAATAGCCGATATTCTTCAAATCCGGGGGGCAAAGTCGCTTTTTTGTGTTTGCGTAATTGCGGGCTAACAGAAATACGTCAAACGGATCTTAATTCTTAGTCGAATATCTTTATAATTTTGAGGTACGATTTTATTTTCAGATACTCACACAAGGCGGTGAAACTTCTCAAAGCAATATTTTATTTGTTGTATTTGTTTTATGACGGAGGAAGGATTACTTTTCTTTGCTCGTCTCGGCAAACATAACGATAACAGATATCCGCTGAAACGATGAAACGATACGTTTCAGAAAAGATTTAATTTCTTAAGCTTTGTTCTTTTTAAACGAGACATAAAAATAGGTTTTTATGGCCGTGGGAAGATGACAATGAAGAAATAATTAGAATAATAAACGTCGCTGTGATCTCATGTTATTTTGCAGAGGAGTAAACAATTTTTATAGTTTTTTTTTTTTACTAAGTTTTTCGTCGAATTTCATGTCGTGGAAGAGTAATTAGTGATTCTGTAGCTTCATTTGTCGATGTCTTCCTGTATCGTGTTCAACGCTGCCTGTGGTTAGTATTAGCTCAGAAATATATCTATTTACAGTGTAATATCCGATATATGCTGAGTTCTTTGGAGGGCAATATTAGTTAATTGTTCTTAACTCGATGTGGTCAGCCCAGTGCATCTGTATAGAGTTGTCGATGCTGAGTGGTGTGTTTAGTAGGTCGTATCCCTCTCACAAATCCATGATATGCCAAACCGTGCAATCAAAAAGCGCTGGAACGAAGTTAACGTTCAATGTTTTTGACGACTCGCATCCAGGAAAACAACATATTACGTAAAGTAATTACTAGATATCTTGAAAACAGCGGATCATGAGGGAAAAATATCATGTATAAACAAATATCTTAAGTGAGATATGTGTTTCCAAGTTTATTGAAAACGAGATGCGGAGAGACTGACGGTGTTATTATGTAATACGGTTAATCACTTGCCAAATTTGAATAATGTAGATAAGGCTATAGAAATATGCGAAAAGTTTTTAATTAGTGTTAGATTGGATTTTGTCTTTTTTCTTTTTTTTTAACAAAAAGCACCCTTCGCCATCATAATTGTTACATAATGTCAATTTTGCCAAGTAACGCCTCGTCATCGAACGTTCTTGAAAAACCTTCACCACAGTGCTCCTTTGGACAGTTTTATTGTCATTTAAGGGAAATTTACTTAAGTCAAGAGCAGCAACTTCCTTTATGTTATGACAAAGCTTTATTCAAACTTTGGAGAGATATTTGTGGGTGTTTAGCATCCTTAACAACACCAATACCAAGTACACTTCTCTCCCAGGTGGGTCATTTATCCTGTAAACTTCTTAATTTGGACTTTGGGTAAAACCCTTCATTGTAACCATACTTAAGGTTTTTTGGAGTACTTGTCCGCTTTGTTTTCAGGCTTGGGAGAGGCAATTTATATTTTGCATTTGTAGAAAGAAAAAAAAAAAAAAAGACTCGGTCATTTTAATTTATTGCCATCCGTGATGGTTTGAACGCCATTGTTACCGGTTCAAGCCACAGCGTACAAACTGAGCGAATTGGAATAATCGGGAAGTGATTATATTAACGTTGAAATGTCGACGAACGTCGTTGCTCGAAAATCCCTATCTTGTTGTGAGTGAAAAGAGTGCGGAATGTAAGCGGAACAGTAGTCAACACCGAGACATCAATAATAGTTGTCTAAAAAACTAGTTGTTCCTCAAAACACAGCAGAAGTACTCCTTGTGCTCAGATAGATGAGAAGGCATTTGCAGTACACAAACCAGTATTGAGATGTTGTGTGTCGTTGTGTATTGGATGTGTGACAAAAAATAATTTTGACGTACGCTGCTCCCTCTCAGTTCCCAGTTCCGTTAGCGTCTCCCATGCTATCCATAATAAGAGCTCCACTTTTGACATTTGCCAATGTGTTTTTCCCCCAGCACGTGTGAGAGGAAGGGGCTGAAGGAACCAATTGGAAATTTAAAGATCAACAACAGCTTTTGCAAACGCCGCAGTTAACATAAGTGGAGGACCAAACGCAAACTTATGAATTAAAAAGTCAGTGCGATGTTAAATGTGACAAGTTGTATATCACGACGCCAGTCGTGTTCGTCTCAAAAAAATGCCCTGAACCAAGTTGCTAGGCAAGAATCTTTAGCTTTGCTTTCGAGGGGGCAACCTACCTTTGCATTACTCTCTCGAGGATATATAGCTACTGAGAATTGAAATGAGGGAACTATTAAAACCAAATCCGTGAAGATGGGGCCGGTGAATCGTTGGATGTTTGGATAACTAATGGTTCACGCATTTGTTAGGTTACCCCCATCTTACCGAAACTTTGTTGTATTTTACAGAGACTCACAGGAAACTACTGCTCAAAAAGCTATTAAATAATTGAATAGCCCCAATTTAATATTTCATCCAGAGACACAAATTTTAGGAACACCTTGTGTTCCAAAATAAACAAGAACCTTCCTAAACGTTGAAACTTCTAGAATTGCCGTAAACAAGCACTGTTACTTTCTTTTAGAATACAAAGCTTGTACCGCCTTACTGTAAAAGGAGAAAAAAGGTCACCGTTTTGTCAGTGTTTTCACTATTCCGTTTCTTTTGTCACTGAGAAAAGCGATAAAGCGGTATTGGACTTTTTACATCATTTCCTTTAGTCAAGCCGTAATATTGGCTTACTAACAGTGTGTTATCAACTTATATAATCTTTGCGGTTGAGTTATCGAGTTATGTAATATGACAAACAGCGGCCAGTTCAGCCTCTTTCAGTGTCAGTTTATCTCGAATATTTGGTCACTTGATATACTGATAAACAGAAAACAAACAACAAACAAATAATTGGTACTACTGGAACTTCCTGCAGTACTCACGTGCAGTACTCAAGTGCCTCACGTGCCACATCAAAACCCACAATAGCCACCACAAGCAGCTCATTAGCAAAACAGTTAAAAAAAATCGTTTCATTGAATTGAGGCACTCAAATCGGGACAAAGGAAAAGCAATATTCTGTTTACTTCATCACGTGAGTTCCCTGTAACCCCAGATAGTTCATTCTTAGTCAGTATAGGAGCGCAGCCTGCAAAACTTGTTTCCAAACTGAAAAGGCGGATTAGCTTTAAAGAGCAGCTTGGCGCTAACCGGGTGAAGTAGCTTTTAGCTTGGTCCTCTTACAGTAAATCAGGCTTGTAAATTTGTGAAGAGCCTCTTTAAAATCAAACTAGGCCGGCCTATTGAGATACCAAAGAGAAACTTTTTTTTATAAAATACATACATACATATATGCTTTATTCAAGATGCGAATATATTACTAGGCACGGATATCTCTAATAGTACAAAAAATGTTTTAAAAAATAGGGCTGTAGTAAAAATAGAGCTGTAACCAGGATAAGAAATATTGTCTCTTCCTTCTACGATACTCTTAACGCCTGTGATCCCAAAATTTCTTTCACAATTGAACTTGAAAACAATGGTCAAATTGCCTTCTTAGACACCTTGGTTTCCAGGAGAAACGGTGTTGCCGTCATTGATGCATATCGGAAGCTAACCCATACAGACCGATACTTAGATTTCTCTTCTCATCACGCAAAAGAACACAAAATCAGCACAGCCTCGACCCTCCTGTTCCGGGCATTCAACCTCCCTAGCAACCTTAAAGGAAAAACACGTGAAACCAACCACGTCAGGGCTGCGTTAGAAGTCTGCCCATCGACTGTTATTTCTAACATTCTCAATAAGAAACCACCCCCATCTACAGTTCGTCCACCAGAAGAATTGGTTTCTATGTTCTTCAAATGGGCCGATCCATGGAATACGTAGCAGGGTTTTTGCATGCCTCCCTTACATCAGCGTCCTAACCGAGCCCCTTACGAGATTACTCCGTAACAAAGATATCCGGGTCGGTCAACAAACCATTCAAAACCCTTCAACAAGAATTCCGTCTCCAAAGTACAGACAACCCTCGGATCCTCAAAGAAATATGTTGTTTACAAAACACGTTCCTTGTAAAGACTGTCCTTGGAACTACATAGGAGAAACCGGAAGATGCTTCAAAACCCGAAAAAAGGAACATGAACGAAACTTGAAGAACTATTCAAATGGCTCTAATGTTGCCAACCATGCGTGGCAAAACAATCACTCCATTGATTTTGATAATGCTTGTGTCATTGACAAAGGCAATTACCGCATTCGAAAAACACTAGGATCCTGGCACACCGCAAAAATCGTCGACGCGGATCATAACCGTTGCTTAGGCAATACTCCATTTTATTGTAATTAGACCCCATTTACATTTTTTTCACATTTCTTTTTGTATTTTTATTCTCAAATTTTCGCACCCTCTTCGTATATATTTCCGTCCGCGCGTTACATTTTCCATTCGTTAAAGGCTATAGACTGATAGCCGAAAGTTTGTTTCCAATTTTTAACGAGAGAACGCTTTTTACTTCAATACAAAAATCGTTTGCTGCGTAGCAATCGAGTTAAGCCGGTTACAGACGAACAAGTTTTCCTTGACAAGTTTTGACTTGACAAACTTTATTTGCTGGTGTGTAAAGGCAAAATTTTCAAGTTTTTCCTTGGCAAGTGCACTTGTTCAAAAATTAGCATGCTAGTTTTTGAACAAGTACACTTGTCAAGGAAAAACTTGACACATTGCAGAACTTGTTCGTCTGTAGGGGCCGACAAGGAAAACTTGTCAAATATAATGTTGTCCGCTGTGTAACTGAATTGCTGGCTACAGTGAATACTTGCCAAAGAAAACTTGTTCGTCCGTTCACACCAGCAAATAAAACTTGGGAAGGCAAAACTTGTGAAAGAAAATTTGTCGTTCATAACTATGAGCAAATAAAAATTGTCAATGACACTTGTCAAGGAAAACTTGCTCGTCTGTAACCAGCCTTAAATGTTAAATGAAATTTTAGTTGTTGTTTTGAGTGCTTAGAAACTATATTTTTAACAGTCAGACGTTTCGGGGATAACCCCTTCATTAGTGTTTCGCCGGTGTTAACGACAAACGCTCATGCATGCTAACAGTAAATATTTCGCGTGCACGATGTTCATCATTATCTTTTCAGACTCTCTTTTACACGTCAAATTTCCGCGCGCCAAGCGCTCGCATTCGTTTTTCATTCGTTTTAATTGTTTATTTTGGAACATAATCCACGCGACATATTTACCGTTAGCACGCACGAGCGTCTGACTGTTAAAAATATAGTCTCTAAGCACTCAAAAACAACAAAACTTTCGTTTAACGGATATCTCTAAGTAAATTTATTGAAATATAAATCTAAGTATAAAAGTTACGAAAAAGGCATCTTGAAACGGGTCAATGGGTATGGTAATTTCATCCTCAAGAATAGGTTGAAATATACATATACCTGAAATTGAGCGTAAAAGCCAAATAAAATATTTAGGTGTAAATTATTGATCAAAATTTACATGGGGGACCCCAAATCCAGCATATCAACAATAACATGACTATGGCATAAACTGAATGACAAGCCAAGGAAACTTTGTTCTGCATTGCTCGTGTCGGCAGACTGACCTAATAAATGAACCACTTAATATTCAAACTGAGTTTTAACTGAACCTGCATAATTCGAATCTGTACTAAATACGTAAGCTCTAATTCCATCTGTAATACATTCAGAAAAATTACTTGAGAAAAAAAGCTCCCAGATGAAAAGCATACAATTGTCAGTCTTCGTGGCAAATAGTTAAAGACCAAGTGTACAGCCTATTATGTCTCGGAGAGATAGTAGAGGTACAATACGATCTTTACAGTTCTGATGACACGTGAATACCAACGAAATAAAAAAAAATTCACAAGTTATAACTTGACGAAAACATGGTAGTTCTCCTCAGTCAGGGTACCGAAATATCGTAGCAACTTATGATTGCTTCAACTGGCCATGCATCATCATATCCTGAAATACAAGAAAACGAGAAACTCTTGAGATATGAGAATTAAGATAGCATCGTTCGATCGTTGGACTTCAATATCAGTTGACTCCTGCCTGATGACAAGACCCAATATCCATTTTTCCCCTTCATTTTGATCGTTCAGTGAACTTTTATTTCAAAACGGCGCAACATAACGCGCCAATGGTTCTGAATTATCAGTTGACTAAATTCAATCTAACTGATGTACCATTTTTTTGTAGACTTATGTCGTATTTTGTTTTGAGTTATTCCACTGATGACTCCTTCATTCAGTTATTTGCACGTATCGGTATCGAAGTCGAATATGTCTAATTGTTTATCTTTATTTTGAGACACAATTGTATGAGGCAGAAGTATATCGGAATAGCATCAAGTCAATTACAGCCCATACGAGGAGATATCGAAATTTACAA
>JAEMWC010002031.1:0-65000 GCA_016490735.1 Pachyseris speciosa | reverse complement strand
TCCGCTGATTAAAGTCTTCACGGGCTACGAGAATGCTGGGCCACTGCACTGACTTATGAACAGTGAATTGTTCCCTTTGTGTTTTCCTCTCTCGTGCTCACAATGTGTACACTTTGGTTATCATATACCTGCAGATATCAAGTACCGTCCAAACAACCCTGATGTATCAGGAGCTTCTAATCACCTCTCTAATAGATGAAATATATTGAATTTGCGTGCAAAGCATCCTGGTCTATGATAACGACAGGCCACGTGGAAATAACATTGTTTTTTTTTTCCTATGTCGATTTCCAATGTTGATTTTCAATGTTGATTTTTTATGTTGATTTTCGATATTGATTTTCAATGTTTATTTTTAATGTTGATTTTCGATGTTGGTTTTCAATGTTTATTTTTAATGTTGATTTTCGATGTTGATTTTCAATGTTGTTTTTAAACAATGATTTTCTTTTTTTTTTTTTTTTTTTTTTTCGATTATATTTTTTTCAAAATATTTTCAGTGCTTAAATATCATTTTTTTTTAATTTTCTTTTTACTTTTTAATTTGTCAACAATTTTTTTTACTTTGCATTAATTTTTATTACAATATTATTTTTTTCTCCCTTTTTCTATTTTGATTGCTTGTATTTTTCGTTTCTTTCCATTTTTTCTTTTCTCCTCAAAAACTTACATATTTTACTATGATAATGCTGGGCCACCATAGACGGGGCCTTAGTCAAGGAGCCTTCGTGAATGAAAAACAATCGAGTTGTGGTGTGAAAACCGAAGAGCAGAGAGAAGTCTTTACAACTGAATTTCAAACAATACTGCATTGCCTTGCAATTCAACTAAATATTCCGGAAATTTTCAGTTTTATGAGGTTGGCAAAAATTCAGCTGGTTGGTAAATGTCCTTTTTAATTCAGATGAATAAGAAAACAACTCCAAACATTCTTCAATGATTTCAGTTGACTTTCGTTTCCAAAAACGTCGTGTTACCGAGGTCATACCAAAAATTCAATAAAGCTATATATTATACGCTCCTTGTCACTGGCTGTTTCATTTAAAGCTGTGCAGTAACAAATTAAAATTGAGAAATTTAAAATTAGGACAGTCTTTTTGTGTTCAAGACAACCTTTGCCAGGACTGTATCTTCATAATTTCAAAAACCTGAAATAACTACTAATTCAATAAGGAGAAATTTAGTAATCCCAGTAGCGGGGCTTAGCTACATGCAAATTAATAGACAGAGTAAGTCTTGAGTGAACGAAAAATGAAAGCCACGAACGCGGCCTAAATTGCACGAATCAGCTGATAACCTTTACGACTCATGTTTTGGTACGGTTTGAAATTAGCCAAAATCTTGAGGACAGTGTGTGAAAAATGTTCCGTGCACAGTAAAACGTTGGCCTTGCGATCCGGGATGACATTTTTAAGGCCCCGGCTAAACGGGAAATGTCTGGTGACCAAACATCATCAAACATTTCACCAAACATTTTACCCTTTGGCCACCTTGCTTGGTCATGTTTGAGTGTGTTTGATTGTGTTTGGTCGTGTTTGATAACCGTTTGGCCAGGGCTTCAAGCATCAAGATCAGTTTGACACCAAACAATGTTTGATGATGTTTGGTCTACAAACATTTCCCGTTTGGCCAGGGATTTACGTGAGAAAACTGGCAAAAAACAAAGCTTTAATACCAAAAATGTAGTTTTATCTTGAGTAACTCATGGAATGAAAAATCACACGTTTCTCAAATCTTACAAACCATAAACTAAAACTTGCTTGGATGTATTATTGCCGGTTTCAGTAATTTTTGCGGTTTCGCTATCAAACCATTAAAAAAACAATAATTTATGAAGGAAATACAAAAGAAATTAATTTTTAATGAGTCTTCATATCTGATAAAGACACGGCTAAATTTTACATCCGATTTTCTCGGCCAAAATAACTCAAAATCTAAATTTTAGTGTAAGAATGGATAGATGTACAGTAAAGTTTTTTAAACCGTTCAATAAATTCACAATTCGTGTTTTATCAAGCCCTAAAACACTCGGCTGCGCCTCGTGTTTTAAACTTGATAAAACACTCCTGCTCATTTATTAAAAATAACCAAACTAAGCACTCTAAGAGAGGATTATCATATACAGGGCATAGCTATATAGTATGAGGCGAACCGAGGCACTTGCCTCGGTAAAAAGTTTGAATTTAAGTTATATTTAATCTTCCTTTTGTGTGTGTGTTACGAAAAAATAAGCCGGCAGTGTGTGTTGTTTCACAGAGGCGTAAGCATGTTTAGATGTTTCTGTAAGAGTCTATACTTTGAAAAATAATAAATGAATATTTAAGGTGTTTTTTGTACCTATTGCCTCGGTGACAATTTTTATGTGGCTACGGCCCGGATATAGCTGTGTCAGTCTGTGAAGAGTTTCACCAAACTGAAAATTACTGTTTCTCTAGATTGTTTATAACTTGCTGGGGCCGGTTCCTGAAAGGTGTAATAACTCTATTCCTGGGATAAAGCTGCCTTATTCCAAAAAGTATACCTGGAATAAGGCAGATTTATCCCTGGAATAGAGTTATTGCACCTTTCAGGAACCGGCCTCTGAACTTTTTAAGGTCATACCTGGACCACCCAAGCACGGGCAGAAGAGCTGCAACTGCGGCTTGTAACCAGATGTAAACCAACACCAGCTTCGCTCTCTTTGCTGTAACCCAGGTGTGATAATTCAAAGGGTGGGCTATCGCCAGATATCGATCAACCGAAACAGCAGTGAGCGTCAGAACCGAGGTGATGCAGAACAGGGAGTTAGTCATTCCACTTATGACGCACAAGGTGTCTCCAAATAGCCACTCTTCACGGAACGCCGAAGTCGCTATTAAAGGCATGCCGAAAATCGACTGGAGAAGATCTGCGGCAGCGAGATTCGCGAGAAACATCCCTGTCACATCACGTAAGGGATCGTAGCGAGTAATTACGAACAGTGTCATTCCATTTCCTACAACGGCAATTATAATTATTGCGATCACGGTGGTACCTGTCACAGAAGCAATATCGACCTGCATCGTATATAATACTGTTTCTTAATGCACGGTTGAAACCGAGAAATGTTTGTTTATGACACAGTTTCAAGTTACGTAAAACACTGCCCTCCTACGTAAGAGTTTAAGATGATTAGAAAATGAAACATTTTCGTCCGACGTAACAGTCAGGTATTTCTCTTTTGATAAGGTAGTCGTATCCCATAATCGTCAACCAGGCGCTTTTTTTTTTTTCTCTTTAGGGAAACTTCAGCGCTTTCGTTTCCAAGACGCTAAAACTGCAGGACACGAACCAAGAAGCTGTCAGCATAGAATTCTCTTACGAAAACCGTTGTTTTTTCCTTAAAAGTTTAGTTTCTTTTTGATTGGCGGGCAGACTTTTTTCGTAAAACGGGCAGTTGAGCTGAGAAAATCAACACACGCTGGGTTACAGAAATCCCAGGAATGGGGACAGAGAAAAAGTTGATTACTCCACGAAACACGGAGAACATTTCTTTTCAAGAGAGCCATGCAAGGATAAAACGTCATTGATTGAATAGAACTTCTATAGTTCCGTCGAAATTGTTCAAACACTATGTGTCCAACAAACTTCCGTCTTGATGTCGTCATTGCAACTGAGACTATTACAGCTGCACCATTTCAGCGGCTTTCTGTTCTTCCCACACATCCAAACAAAGGGTCCCTGAAATCGTCAAGAACGCTTGTTCATTTATATTCCCAAGCCATTTTCAAAAGACGCGAAAAGAGCGGGCAACGCATTCTACTACAAAGGTCAATGCAAGATTCAGAAAATATGAAGATGATTAAATCATTTAACTTTCAGACAACCATTGCGTGCACTGCTCATACGCCTTTGGATGAGAATTGAAAGCACAAGAAACTGACAATAGATTTGTGCCCAAAATAACAATAAATGACAGCGCTCGCTGGACTTAATAGGTTAAGACCCATTTAAAAGAGAACATTATTTCAAAAGAAATATAAAACTTTATTTTCCCGTTTCTATTGGTAGGTCATGCAACACTGAGGGCAATTTAGGAGTGGCAAAGAAGCGATGAACATGTAATCAGAAAATCGACGTATTTCAGTCATTCATGCCGTTTGTTTGTTTGGTTGTTTTTTCTTTACATTGTTTTTTCTTCGTTCTTAGTGTAGTTTCTACAGTGCAACTTGATAGAAGTGAAATCGCGAAAAGGTTCAGCGTGCAGCACAGAAGGAAGTTCTATCGGTTTTACTTCCTGTACATTTTTCTGTACGAAGCTTCACAATATAAACATCAAGACGCCTCATAGTGATCTCTGGACGATATGGTGTCCAAAACTGCCCTTAACGAAACAGGGAAAATGACAGCAAAACGGTTGCTTTGGTTTCATTAGTTTTGTCTATATTTGCTCCGAACACTTCAAAATAACGTTTTAGCACTCGCGGCCTTGCTTTCAAACCGTGTGTTCTTGTGCAGGTGACAATTTCTTTCAAAACGGCCCATCGAAACCGTTGTATTTGAGTTAAAAAGTAGCTTAAATGTGCTTCGAAACCAGTTCAAGAGCTTTTAACCATTAAACAAAAATAACAGATAATTTTTTTAACTTTATTTTCATTTATGTTCGCCGAGGAAAAATCATATTGTTAAGAGTGTTGTTCTTCAAGTGAACTTCATCACATGACAACTAACGAACACCTTCCGGACATGTTCAAAATTTGAAAGGCATTGTCTTTGAAAATCTATGCTTATATCAAGATGGCGAATAGCTTTTCTCCGGCCACCTTGGACCACCCAATTTAAATTCTAATTTTTAATGGATTCATTGGAAAATCGTTTAACGATTTCTCTTTTCCGCACACATTAGAGTGAGGGACGTCCCAATAACGCATCAAAGGTATCGGGATGTTTTGGACATAACTAGGTTCTAGCCTGCGAGCAAGCTCTCTCAGGGGTTACTAGGTTCGAATGTCCAGATCTGACAATTGACCGCATCGTTCCAAAACTGTACCATGCACAACCCATTCACAGCCAAAATTCAGTTGACAACATTTTAATATTTAACATATTTAGCTCTCCCAAACAACGGCTCATAGAATGACATTTTGTATACAAAAGGGGCCGACTACAAGGAACGCCACGAATGACGCAGCTGTAGCTGACCGCTACCGGCAGCAACGGGAATAACTCATCTCAACCTCGAACCCAGGCTCTCTCTCCTCCTCCTTGTCGTAGAGAGAGAGACCCTGGTTGGACCTGATCACGTGACCAATAAAAACAACAATACCGCAGGGAGGGTGGGTCATTAACGCCGTTTTGTCATAGTAACATTTTCTTGACTTTGCCACCCAGATTTTGGGTGGTCACGTGATCAGGTCCAACCAGGGTCTCTCTCTCGACGACAAGGGAGGAAAAGAGAAAAAGCCTGGGTTCGAGGTTGAACTCGTCTCCGGAAAAGAAATCTTTGTAGAAGGCTGTTTGAAAGTGTTGCCGAGGACAAGGTGCTCAGGATAAACGTTTCGAAACAAATGGCACCAAAAGGCAATCAGACCTTGAAAGACTTTTGAAACAAATAGCGTTTGCCAAGTGGGAGAAAACAAACAACCACTGCCAAGCGCGGGAAAACAGGCACCAGTGCAGAGCGCGGAGAACAGGCAGAGGTCCAGAGCGCGGGAAAACAAGCACCAGTGCAGAGCGCGGGAGAACAGGCAGAGGTCCAGAGCGCGGGAAAACAAGCACCAGTGCAGAGCGCGGGAGAACAGGCAGAGGTCCAGAGTGCGGGAAAACAAGCACCAGTGTCTGGCTGGTTAACTGTCACACGCGCAGCACGTCATGGCTCTGCATTTCAAGTTCTTGTCTTGAATGGACGACTAGAAACGCCTTTTCTCTTCCTGAGCACAATACATTCCATTGCAACTTAACCGTTCACCGAGGACTGAAGAATCCAATTAAAGTGATCAAGTTCTTTTCGAGCCAGTTCGCAGTTTATGCCACTGTTTGAGGAGCTGTGCCCACAGATAGTGGTGTCCAAATTTCAAGTACCACCTGTCAAAGTCATGTCAAGATATAAAAGGCGAGTTTTACATTCGGGAAAGTTTTAATTATTAGTATTAAAGGGATGGGATCACGATATAAAGTCAAGTTAACTCTTCGAGGGTGGTTAAAAACGTGGATCTGATTGTTCAAACCAGGGGATAATTTCACGATCGCGACAGGAGATGCTTTGGTGAGCTCGGAGGAGAGGTGATCGGCAACTTGTGTTTAGTATTTTAATGTTTTTGATATACTTACGCTCCAAATAGAACACCTCCCAGATGAGCAGCATGGTCGAAAAAACTGCCACCGGAAAATTAAACCCGCCAAATCAAAACCAACTATGGCTAAAAGACCCTGGAAACAGAAAGGAGAAACTTTTTTATGGTCATGCTGGAAATAGCAAATTCATTTAATTGCTCACACTAAAAGTGGTTGCTACTAAATTCACTTTCATCACACTTCAAAGTGGTTGCTACTTAATTCATTTTCATCACACTTCAAAGTGGTTGCTACTAAAATCATTTTCATCACACTTCAAAGTGGTTGCCACTAAATTCATTCATTCATTCATTCATTCATTCATTATTCATTCATTCTTTAATTCATTCATTCATTCATTCACTCATTTGTTCGTTCATTCATACAGTCGTTCATTCATACAGTCGTTCATCCATTCCTTCACAAATTAACTCATTCATTCCTTTATGTATTCCTCCCAAATTCATTCACTCATTCACTCAGTCAGTCAATTTCAGAAATTTAAATCTACAGACAACAGAAGTGGGAAAAACTATCATATAAAAATTTTCTTTTTATCCAAGGTCTATTGTAGTATGGAACCAACTACCCTTGTGTACTTTACCATTGCAGAGCAATCAACAATTTTACCCAATATTAGATACCTGGTATGATTTAACTTATGTACTTATTTATTTCTTTAGTCATCTATTTATTGAGTTATTTATTTATTATCTATCTATTTATTCATTCATCATTAAACTTATTTATTCACTTTTCTATTACCCAATCACTTACTTACAAGGTTTTGTTAATTATACACATAATTTATTTATGTACATGTAAGCTACATTTTTAATGTGAATTTAGAATTAATTTAACGTTTAGTCCTATTACTAATAAGGTTACAGCATTCTTAAATTCAAATTGGATTTTATTATTGTAAATACAGATTTTAGTTTAAACTTTAAACCTCCTAGTATAGTTTTCACTGTTTTAGGAACACCTCAATTAAATATTAAAGTGCGAGCTCTGAATCAAGCTGCTCATTGTTTGTTTTCGTTTATGTTTTGATTTTTTAGCACAGAGTAACAGCATTATATGTGTTACAGTGAATACATAACTAAGACTTTCTCACCATTTCGTTTACAAAATCAAGTAAAATTTGTTAGATTCTTAAAAGTCACTTACTGAGCCCGCTGAGAAAGTCCAAAATGGTAAAAACACTAAAGCGAGTCTTGTATCTGGATGATGGATACACACAAGTGACAGAACAGCCAGCAGAGCACCAGACTAAATAAAACAAAGCAAAATGAAGAAGGAGAGTTGAATGGTCATTCGTCCCAACCTAAGCCCCGACAAATAAATTTTTCCTTTTCATTATTACATGAAAGTTCATTATTCTACGGACATATTTCTACTGTCACTAGTTTAGGTTTTCAGCATTTTAGAATTCTTATTGTACTTTCAATGACAATTTGTAAATATAGTTAATATGGTTTCCCCAATTAGCCCTTATGGCTAAATACATTGACACCTAAATAAAGTTCTTACTCACTTACTTAGTACTTATGTGAAACTGAAAGAAAAACATAATCATAGGTTTGATGCAATTCAAGCTCAAGTTGCTTAACGATCAATTAAGCTGACTCCTACTGGGAAGTGAACTTTATTTCCAGTTTAACTTCCAATCAGCGAATGTGTTGGGTGGGGGATAGTGTGAGGTAGAAAGCACGCTGGGCTCCCTGGGTCCAACGAAAAAGGCACAAACACGCCCTTCCCACAAACACAAAAGAACTCTGGGCAAAAATAACCGAAAAAAATAAGTACATTTTATTAAGATAAAGACGAAGAATATTACACCTCACTGGCTTAGGCGACACCCGACTAGAGAATCTAGCCACAAACAATGTCTTGCCCCTGCTAACGACTTTTAGCAGTGAATAAACACTCCTCTTCTCTCTCCTTCCTTAACTTCTTCTTTGCAAGCCAAAACCTTTACCTTCGTGAGTTACATGCACCGGACAGAACCTTCTACTTTTACATAATTATTTCTTAATCTCGGTCTATTATATATCTAGTTACATTACACAAATACTTTCATGGCACGAATAAATAACATGCTGCAATTACTACAAATATGTACTCAAGGGACTAATAACTTAAGACTATGGAAAGCAAATATTAGATAAAAAAAATAACAAACAGGGATATGCAACATATGACAGCTATGTACAGAAATGTAAGTTAATTAAACATAACAAAAGAAGCTAAAAAAAAGTGTGGCAAAAATCAGTGACAGATAGTGGGCTTCAAATCTCCCAGTTCCTGTACCCTGTTCTCCCACCTCCCTAGTTTTCTCTCCTGGCTCCCATCCTTTTTCAGCTTAATCCTGCCCCAATAAATCATTTCCCTCCCACCTACTACCTTGTTAGAGCTCCCACTTCCTGCCTTCCTCCCTCCCACTCCCCATAAAACCCCCACCCCTACTGTACCAAGTTCCCAGCCCCTGTTCCCCACAAACACATCTGCTCTTCAGTTTGACCAATAATTTTTGTTACTTTTAGCCCAAAATTAACATTTTCGATTAACATTTTCCAATAAGCAATTTAACAACCTTGCTTACAATAGATTAAAAACAAGTTGAATATTAAGTCTCTAACTTACCGCACCAAGAGATACACCCACAAAACGAGAAGTAGCAACTCTGTATGCTACACTGGCAAAGGAGGCAAACACACCTTGGAAAAAAAACAGAATTTAATGACAAATGTAACATCAGCTTAAATATCTCCTGTCCTTTAAAAGCCTCCCTCCAATCATGTCCAATTAAATAAAAGCCTGCACAAGAAAAAAATCAATTGAAAATTCATGTGACATCACCTCCAGTAAGATAAAATGCTATAAACTGTTCTTTACCCAGCACAGCTGAAACAAGAAGATACAGGTATTGATCAGGGTGCAATATCACCTAGATATGTCAATAACAATCTCGGCAAACAAGTAATAATAACCAGTGAATTGAACCAGTAGAGAAAACTGACCAGGTAGTCAGTAAAAACCTGTGTATAAGAACCTGGATTTTTCCAAGTTAGCCTAAACAGGTTCTTATGTAAATGGTTCTTACCAGGAAATTAAGCTAAACAGGTTCTTAAATAGGTTCTTATTTTCTTAAGAAAAAAGCTACTCATTTGCAGTAAGTGTGGTATATCATTATTATATAAAGTATGCCAAATTATTACCAAAATGACAGTGTATGCAATTATACAGCCCTATAATCATTTTAAAGCTACACTCAATGCAACTATTGACTCTATTTGATAAAATAAGAACCTGCTTTCAAATTCTAGCCTGAACAGGTTCTCATTATGTAAAGGGGGTCTAAATTGAAAATTTTAGCCTAACAGGTCCTTAAATTCTAGGTACTTATACACCGGTTTTTACTGTAACTAGTATAGAAATCAATACAAGAGTAATACTAAAATATGCATTCACCTTCTATATGTGGAGCAAAGCTCCAAAGAACGAACATGTTAACAAGCAAATGCCAGACATCCTGGTGACTAAATGTACTCGTTAATAGACTTAGTGAAGGGCCTGAAAGGTAAATCAGACTAATCAAAAATAGATAAGGTTGGCTGTAGGTGCCCTAAAGGATGGTGGCACCACACCCATAAGAGCTGAGTGCTTAAGAATCCATGGCAATCCAAAGAGTGGCAACCACCACCAGCATCATCTCACTGAATAAAGAGATCAGTGGAGAATAAAAACAAAACACACTGAGAATGAGGGACAGGTGGAAAGAACACAGCAGCAAAGGCTTAAGGTCTGTTTACACACTGTCAGGTGATTTTTGTTGCACAACTAGATGCAATTTTTTGTCACACATAAGTTGCAACTTCAAAATCGCATGTGTAAACTAGGTGTGATTTCAGCTCAATTTTAGTGCAGTTCGTTGTTGCGATATTGCAGTGGTTTCGAACTTGCTAGAAAATTGATGCAATTTTTCTGCATTTTTTGATAAAACCGTGTTTCATGAGTTGCCTCTCAAATCACAGTGTATCGCAGCAACAAATTGCACTAACATTGTCTGAAATTGCGCCTGTGTAAATGGACCTTTAGTACATCACTAACATGCTGAATTACAAAATGAATCTGAGAAACATAAACACATATACTTTATTTACCCTCAGATTTTACAAGGCCAGCCCTGCAGCCCATGTGAGCCATGACTATGAAAACAGCTGGCCAGCACTGTCTCAAGTTACTTCACCTAAATTATATCAGCCACATATAATGGAGTTCAGTTCTCTCTCTCGTTATCCTAAATAAATACTCTGTGTGACAGTTTCAGTCTGGTTAGTTTCAACCTCAGAATTAGTTGTTTTAAATACAAAAAACAATGACGGTGCTATTTAGGCCAGAAAATGAAAACTGTCCCAACCAAAATAACTTAAAAGAAAGCAAGAGATTTGTGACAGCCGGTGTTAAGCTAGCTTGAATCTGTCCCCAAGCAAAATTGTTTTAAAGAAAACAATAGATTCATGACAGCTGGTGGTGAGATGGCTTGATGGTAAGATTAATCCACTAAGCTATGGAGATTTTACTTGAGCTCTGACCAACCTGAACCTGGGGACGTTGTAAACCATTTCATCAAGAAATTTTGCATCCTAGGCATTTTCCATAACAGCAAAACTGTTGTGTTGAGAAATATAAGCACAGATGCAGTCTTTGAACCTCCAGGTAAAGAATTCCACCATTTATTTAACTGGAAGAATAAAACAACTCTTTCAAGAACAACTAGACATCAAAGAAATGTACTTCTTTGTATACGCACACTGTCCCTTGAGAAATTAACAAGGCTTTTACTAGAAGCTGAGACCCAAGTACTGACACCTATTTACCTGACTTCGAAGGAACATGAAACAATGTAAAGAAAGAAAGAAATTAAAAAGAAATTAATGAAAATAATGGGTATTTTACGGTAAAATCTGACCACCGAATGGTGTGCTCATTGAAAAGGGCGTACAATAACACTAGTGAGATAGGAGTGGTCTATTAACCCAAGCAGTCTTTGCTATACACTGACCCAAATCGTCTGTACTCATTCATGTGCAAAAACTGGCAATGGTAAGCCACAACGGCAGCCTAACACATTGCTTGGGCAGTTTTATATCATGTACAGTATTTTATTCACAATAAACACCTTCTTGCTCTAAGCTTATGAAATTAGCAATATGTAATAAGCATGATGGTATCTGGGGTCTCTGTGGTACAAGATAACTTTCAATATTATTATAGTGTTTTCACATGATATCATGGTGGCCATGTTGGTGTCACAAAACAAAGAAATGGCAGCCATGTTGGTGTCCCAAACTAAACCTCTGGGAATTGAACTCTATTTTTATGCAAATACTTTCTTTTGTTTCAGGAAACCAATATGGCGCTAGTCACGTGAATTAATAATAATAATAATAATAGTAATAATAATAATCTTTATTATGCTTTTGTCACCGAGAAATTTTTGTTTTTATTACAATTTAGAAAATTTACAACATATGATTAATCTAAACTTAATAAAAACAATGGGAAAGCTAGGAAGCTAAATAAACCAGTAGGTTTTCTTGTTAGCTCCCTGAGCTCTGTAGGTAACAGAATGAAAATTTCTAGAATATTTATTGTTCTACACATACCACATCCCTGAAGTTGAACTGTTTAGGAGAACCAATTCTTGGGGAAAATGAGTTATGTCCTTTATGTCCATGGATGTAAGAATATCTTGTTCTTTCATAATTAACAATTGTACATACCCCATAACTAACTGCACCTGTCTAAAACATACAGAAAAAAATTAGCCAAAAAATTACTGCTTACCAACCAGAGTTCTACTGAAATGCACCTTCTAGAGCCTAAAGGGTTGGGAATTCCCTACAGGGGAGTTATGTACACAGTAATTATGTTTCAGCCGGGTCACATGATGTAGCATATTGTACGTGCTTCTGGTTAAGTGTAAGTGGTCATGTTGGCTTGTAGGGGTTGCATTTTAAAAATAAACATGACACTAGGTACACCAGGAAAAATGAGGTGAAAAAATAACAACAAACAAGAAAGGAGGGTGTAGAAACTGGGCTAAAATTGAATTTGTCTGTGGGTTGTAAGTGGGACAGTATAGTACACACACCCCATTGGTCAATAGGTGTGTTTAGAAGAGAGTATGTAGACAAGGTTGTGATGTCATGCTTTCTGTGTTTCCCAGTACAATTTGAAAACATTTCAAAGCTTTCTCGAGAATCGTAAAGTAATTTCAAGTACAAAATAAAATATTAAAGAAATGGAGAAAAATTTGCCAAATTTTGATTTGGGGTTTACCTATCTCTTCCCCTGTGAACCTGAGGAAAGAAAGCAAAAGAAAGAAATACCACAGCGCTTTTCCTGCCTCGATGATCAAGAGCTAAAAGATGACCTTTTTGAGAGAGCTCAAGCAAAAATGACAAAATATGAAACAAAATACACAGTAAACATTTTTCAAGTAATTTTAGTGTTGAAGTACTACAATAAAATTCTCTATAAGACATTCTTTATTGACAAATTGTACACAAAAACGCATACCAAACCAGCTATATGCTACAGACTGTAAATGCTTCAAATCAAACTTTGCACAGGCTACTTTTGGCTGTCAAATTTGCATAGAATTGTATTTTCTCTGAGACCTTCTCAGCTTAAAAATCTACTACAGCCTGGATCCGCTGCTTGGGCCATGATTCCTACCCAGCAAAACTTCACAAGACATGATGAGCCATTCAGCTTCACAACCATGTTCGCAGGCTGCCAAATCGGGTAAGTTTGCATCCCTCCAGCTTAAATAAACTTTGCATGGTGAAGTTCTTTTCTTACAGAATCGTGTATTTTAAACATTAATTTCTTCTAGTTTTTGCCAAATTAGCAGTATTTTTCTGCAAGATTTAAGAGGATTCAAAGCTGAAATCGCTTTGATCAACATGGTGCTCACCACAAACTGATTGGCTAGTAGGAAATATGATTGTCCAGAGTGTGTATTGAGAAAATATCAATTTTTCAATCAAGAAGTAAACTAAACAAAATTTCCCTTCATTTGTCAGATTATCTTTTTTTAGAAATATTTTATAAAAGCAATAGAGGACTTTTTCCTTGTTTACACAGCCTCTTCAAAACACGCGGGGAGTTGGGAGAATTCTTGAAAGTGATGCAAACCTGAGATGCACTGTCTCAAATTCTCCCAACTCCCTTGTGTTTAGATGAGGCTATGTAAATATGGAAAAAGTCCTCTATTACTTAATGGCAACTTAAGAAACAGTGCAGGTCAGTTGGTGCTACACCGGGGGGAGGGGGGTACTCCCTTATATAGGCTATATAGGTATGTGCAGCACTAAAGGGTATGGTTTTTAAGCCATTTTAGTCTGAAATAGAGTATCGATTTTAACCATTTGGTCTGAAATAGGGTATGGTTTGTGCACTTTATTCCTGAATTGAGTATGTTTTTTAGAAGAAGCTACTTCTTCATCATTAGGCGATAAGACCATTAACAAAAGAGTCACAAAAGCCCTTCTCAGTAGTCTTCGGACTTCAAATCATTTATTTTTTAAGTTTGGTTGATTAGATCAACTATGAGATCCAACGTACAAGCAAGCAGGATCTTCATTCATGGTTTTTGCAGTTTTTCAAGTTTTTAAGGGAAATAGGTCTGATATAGGGTATCAAATTTTTGGTCAGGTCTGAAATAGGGTAGGGAAAATAGCAGATTTTGGTCTGAAATAGGGTAAGGGTTTCAGGAAGCGGGCCGCAAACCCCCACCAAATTTTCCTGGGAGTACCTCCCCCCCCCTCCCCCTGGGGTGCTACAGAGGAAGGGGAAGGGGAATTGGGGTAGAATGAATGGAAACTAGGAATACTAGGAATGCAAGAGGCTCTAATCCTTCCTACTTTCCCATGCACCTGGTGGAATTGCCCCATTAGCTGTTTATCATCATACCATAATTGTAAAACCCAGAGGCCGCATGACCATCCGTAGTTTACTGACATCCTCCGGTGTACCAGAGTGCACGCCCTTCCTTCCAGTTGGTATCCTATAGTGGATACGACCATGTCTGTTCAATCCTCGTGGTCTGCATTTGGTAAATAACAGTGGGCTTAATTAACTTTGAGTATGAACTAATCATGATCACAAAAAAGTAAAATGTTCCACCTTACACGTGCAATTTAGCTCTCATTCACACGACATGTCAGATTGCTTACATTTCGGGCGTTTAATTTTTGGACATTTTATATCTTAATTCGGACAAATTTAAGATACTTTGCAAAAACACCAACATTTGATTTTATTTGATTTGATTTGATTTCTAGTTGATGTTAATAGTCTCCCCAATTAGCTAGTAGAGCGTCTGTGCTCGGCAAGAAAGATTTGAAACGTAAGCTTAAATAAAGTTATTTTATAAAGTTATTATTATTATTATTATTATTATTATTATTATTATTATTATGTCCGAAGCTCTCTGGGCCAACCATTATGGGAACAATGGATTGTAATAACTTACCTCGCAAGACACAGTGTAGGCAAGGAAGGTCTCTTGCAAAACTTCAGAGCGGCCTCCTGAGAAAATGAAAACACGGCCGCCATTTTGAACTTGAATCGCCCCAGTCTTTTGCTTTCTTCAGCACTTGGAACCAGTCTTCGCGCTGATCCTTATGTGCTTCAGATGAAGAAGAAGATGAAGCGGAAGAGGAAAAGCACCACTGGCACTGGCAATGAAATTATCATAAAACAGGGCTTCGTTCAGAAATATGATTACTACAAAATGAAATTTACCTATATTATAAGAAAAAAATTATGTTTTTCATAAAAATGAAAGAAAAATTTTCCTTTCCAGGGAGAAAAAGAACGAGACAGTACAAGTCTAATCACAGGCGGCCCAAGCTCAAAATTCGACTCTGCATCAGCTTGTTTATATAGAGAATTGTATGGGAAAGTCGCCGGTTTGTAAAAAAAATGTGTAAATAACTATCTAATCAGAAATAAAGTTTTCCTACCTCAAATGTGTCGCGTACTTGTCGCTTGTGCCGATTTTGAAGCCATTCTGACGCCGTTTACTGAAGTTTCTCGAAATCGTTGTCTCTCCTTCTAAAAGAAGTAGAAGGCTGACCACTCCATCGATCGCATCAATCGCTGGCCAGAAGTCACTGTTCACAACTATCAAGCAAATTTAGAACGATAACTATCTTATGCTGAAAATCTAATCTTGTCGTTCTAAATTTGCTTGATAGTTGTGAACTCTGTAACAGTTACAAACCAGCTGCAGCCCTAGTGTGACACTTGATTCGCGACAAAATGTACCTTTCCCTCCGGTGGAGGGTCGTGTTGTCAGCGCGTGACTTAATTAAAATGAACCAATCAGAAACCAGCTATTTGACCTTGCGTTAACGGCCGTTGTCGCGAGGTCGGTCACAAGAATATCAGGAAAGCCGAAGAGGCGAACTTCAAGCCAAATTTTTCGTTCTTCACGAGTCTTTTGACCGCCGAAGCACACGTAGATGGAGTGAAATTTATTGGGCTTTATGGAACTGTTGGTTTTATTGCGATTCTGGACTTTTCCTTTCGAGGAGAGAGCGATTTGTGGAGTGACTTCTGGCCAGCGATTGATGCGATCGATGGAGTGGTCTGCCTTCTACTTCTTTTAGAAGGAGAGACAACGATTTCGAGAAACTTCAGTAAACGGCGTCAGAATGGCTTCAAAATCGGCACAAGAGACAAGTACGCGACACATTTGAGGTAGGAAGACTTTATTTCTGATTAGATAGTTATTTACACATTTTTTTACAAACCGGCGACTTTCCCATACAATTCTCTATATAAACAAGCTCATGCAGAGTCGATTTTGAGCTTGGGAAGCCTGTGGTCTAATCCGAGTTCTAGCTACATCATGTATATTGGCCTTGAATACGCTGGTGTGATGGCGTCGCGCAAGAAAGTACTTAAAAGTTTCACACTGTACTGTCAAAATTTCGGACGCTTAAAAATTCCGGACGGTTTTATTTTCGGACACTTTTTTTTTTGTCCAAATTTAAATCGTCCGAAATTTTAAGCAAGTAATGTATATCTTTTGCCTTATACAAGCTAAGGCCCTGGATGGAGTCCTGGACATGCTTCGAATGCTACCAGACTAGACTACATTCAAACTGTTTTTCAGCTTCGATAACAAAGGGTTTTAATTTGGAAAATAAAACAAAGCAAAAAAAGCAAACAAACAAACAAACAATCAAAATCTTACCATCACCACCAACACCATCATCATCATCAGCATCATCATCGTATCGTCACTTTTAGTCATCAGTTATCGAGCCAAATTCGCTGCATAAAGCCGTGTAATGTCTCCATCCAATGAGTCTGCTATGCAACCTTGCCATTAGTTTGCAGGTTGACAATCCTAGTTGGTTCCTCTCCACAATCTAAGTCTGGTTTTGGGTGGGCGCCTAGAGCACTCCCATCAACTCTGACCAGTGGGTTGTAGCTGAATTTAAAGGTAATTCTCGTCCGGGATTTTACAGGTGACATGGGATTCCGGCCACACATCGAACATATAGCGTTGACATAATCCGTGATTTGGGCAGGAAGAGGTGACCATCCACTTGTCCAACACACCTTAGTACTCATCCGGGCTAAGGACCCATAAGACGCCGTCCAAATTAAAGGGACACAAAGAGCCCATACAGGTGAAGTTAAAAGTCGCGCTTGTCTCGTATTCACCTGCTTTGTTTGTTTGTTGCTGTTCATGCAAACATCAATTGCGTCCTTGAGAGTATTTTTATGAGGAACCCCCCACCCCCACTCCGGGAAGAATGCAAGGAGAAGGCAATGCAATTGATTGATTGATTGATAACTTTATTTTAACACGGTAAAATTCATCAGTAAAAACCACAAAATCCTATGCCTAATTACAACTCTGTCTAGGAATTAATTACTAAAAATAAACTGCTCTACATGAATGCCGTGTCCCAGAAAAGAGTACAATTGCTAAGTTTATACAGAAAAGCGTCAAGGGACTCTGCTTGCCGTACATCAGAAGGTAAGCTATTCCACAGTACCGCACCGCTATAGCTTAAACTGTTTTCGAGAAAATTAGTGCGGGGCAATGGAACAGTAAGTTTCTTCACAGAGTCTCTCAGAGAATAGCTTACATCATTTCGTAATGTAAATAGATTGCTTAGATAGGCGGGAGTGAGACCATGTAGAGACTTAAATACCGTTATGGCTTTCTGCATCTGCCTTTGAATGCTTAGTTTTCGCCAGCCAAGTTTGGCGAATAAATCATCCACATTGGAGTCAAAGTTGGAAAAAGTCAACACACGAGCAGCGCGGTTTTGTAGTTTCTGCAATTTATTTGAGAGCGTTATATTACAGGAATCCCAAATAACACTGCAGTAATTGAAATGCGGCAAAACTAAGCTATTAAAGACAGAGTGCAGAGTCGCTGGAGGGACAAAATAACGGATACGTTTTAGTGCCCCAATACCAGATGAAATTTTCTTAGATAGCTGGTCAATGTGAGTATTCCAAGAGAGGTTTTCATCAATATAAACGCCAAGAGATTTTAAAGAGCTCACTTGAACAATTGGCACACCATCTAGGCAAAGGCAAGGCGCCCTTGGTAAAGTGCGCAATCTTTGCCTCGATCCTATAAGCATAAATTCAGTTTTGGTGGTATTTAGTGTAAGTTTGTTGGAAATAAGCCAGTTATTGACTAAATCAAGGTCCCTATTCATAGACTCATTAATGACATTTATATCGTTATGTGCAAAAGTCAAATGCGTGTCATCCGCATACATTCTCGGACAAGAACTAGACAGACAATTTGGCAAGTCGTTAATATAGAGTAAAAATAATAAAGGGCGCCTAAAATTGTCCCTTGCGGAACACCGCAGTTAAGATTGCGAATATCAGATAGGGCGCCATTAACAAAGCATTTCTGTTGACGACAATCCAAATAAGAGTTAAACCAATCAAGTGATTTCCCACAGATACCATAAAAACTCAATTTAGATAATAAAATTCCGTGGTCGACTGTATCAAATGCCTTCTTTAAGTCTAAGAAAACAACGGCATTTACATTTCCTTAGTCGATATTATAAGCCAACTATTTGTAGCCTCGAGCAAAGCTGTGGCTGATTTTGAATAGAGATCAAGTTATTTTCAGAAAGGTATGCATAAAGGACCATAAAGTTGATCATAGATAATCCTTTCAAATACCTTAGCCACAATGGGAATAATTGAAATTGGACGATAATTATCAATGTCAGCTCGTCCGCCTGTTTATACAAAGGAATAACTTTAGAACATTTCCACTCCTCAGGGAAAATACCAGTCAATATTGATCGATTAAAGATTTCACAAAGAGAGTGTGAGATAAAATCAGAGCACCCCCCAAGGAGCCTCGCAGATATTTTGTCCAAACCTGTTGCCTTTGATTTGCAAAATTTGGACTAAAGAGAACGGACTTTATTGTTGTCAGTAGGTTGAATTTCAAACATCTTATCTGTTCTTGTAACGTATTTTAAATGATTGTCAATAGTATTCTCGTCAGAGCGTATCTCATTGGCAAGTGTTTGCCCAATGGATGAGAAATGCTCATTGAAGGCATCAGAAAGCTGTTACGAATTCGATATGTAATGACCATCGACCTTAACTTCCTTTACCTATAGATTGTGTTAGTTCATTGATAATTTGCCAAGTCTTACGCGAATTTCCCTTACTATCGAGAAAAGCACTTTTAAAATATGATTCTTTGGCCGTCTTGATTTTGCCATTTACTTAATTTCGAATTTTCCTAAAATTAACCCAATCATTGGCATCATTAGATATCATTGCTCTCCTCTTCAAATCGTCTCTTTCATACATCCATTTCTTGAGCTGAGGTGTAATCCACGGGGACTTAGACGAACGAATGCGTTTTGTTCGAATGGGAGCGTGTTTGTCAACAACTGTGAGAAATTTAGTTTTCCATGCGATCCAAATATCATTTGAATCATGTAAGTTCAAGATATCGTCCCAATAAATGGAGGAAATGTCGTTGCGGAAACTTTCAGAGTTAAAGTTTTTGAATTTCTGTATGTTACAGATTTATGGCCATTAAAAATGTGATGGTCAATAAAAAGTTTACGATAAGCGTAAACAAGACTGTGGTCACTATATGCTAACATGAGAGACCCCAGAACAAACAACTCTGTCGAGCCGATTTGTAAATATCACATCGATTAGAGTTGAAGTTAAACTGGTAATACGTGTAGGTTCATCAATCAGCTGGTGGAGTCCATAAACTTCAGCTATGCTTGTCAGCAAACTTGTGTTATTGTCAATAGTGGAAGAAGCCAAATTGCAATTAAGATCACCCAAAAAACAAAATTCAGCGCCTTGAGAATCAAGCTTGCCGATAAGTGATTCAAAATGAGCAAAGATCTCAGTATGGGAATCGGGGGCCTATACCAAGTAGCAACTACATATGGCTTAGAGTGAGGTTTTCGGATCTCAACGCATAAATTTCCAAGTTGGTCGACATGCAGGTCAGGACGCAGAGAATAGTTGATGACAGTTCTAATGTAAAAACAAACTCCACCACAAAATACCATTCCTGTTCCTATCACGGCGAATGATATCATACCCAGAAATGTATGCGTTCTGACCGTTTATGGTCTCGTCCAGCCTTGTTTCATTTAGTGACAAAACATCAATGGAACTGTCGGCAAGCAAAATCCTTAGTTCATCAATGTGTTTAGGTAGGCTAGTAATATTGAGAGATGCTCCGACAGGAGCCCACGACCCTAAAACGCCCTATGAGGGCCTCTAGACGAGAGGGAAAACCTGACGTATATAAGGCGTTCTTTCGTAATTGAACGGTCTTGTGTAATAAATGCAACTAATGAAGCCAATCCTATCCACCACACCCGCACCACAGTAATCCCCGCGTAAAGGAAGTTGGAATGGAAACCATTTAAAAACAAATTAATTAAAATTGCCGCCAAAGTCAATAAAGGAACAGCAGGATGCTGGGAGACGGTTATAGACGGTAAAACATAGACATGCCATCTCAACGGAACCTAATATGTTTTGCACGAGTAAATGCTATCCGTAGTTACAGTATAACCTCGATTTAACGAAATGCCAAGGGACTGGGGAATTGGTTGGTTATATTGAGGGTTCGTTATATCGAGGTCGTTTTCCATACATTTTAAAAGGTTGGACTGAAGAATAGCGTTCGTTATATTGAGGACTCTGTCGTAGAGAGGTTCGTTAAATCGAGGTACCTCTGTATTGGACTTTTTGCGTAACAGGAAGTCATTAATTAAAGTAGAAAATTGAAAGTGATTTGAAAACAAGACTTCCATGGATAAGAATAATTGGATTTTAAGTGTCGCGTTTGCGTCTCCCTCTTTCTGAATGCGTCGCCGTCTCGTAATTAACAGCGGGACTGTTCTTTTGTAAAACTCGGAAAGTATTCACTGACCACTCTTCACTCTCTAAAATCGGTTTGCAAATTCAACACATTTGGTACGTGCTAGTGAGGTTTCCACTTTCCACTGTGAATGATGGTAACAACAGAGGAGAAACCGAACCATATGAGCTGACGGAAAAGTTCGGAATAGAAAAAAGACATTCAAACTTGCGACTACAAGGAATGGGGTGGCTGTTTCCTCTAACGGTGAACGGCATCGAAACTGATCGAAAACACGCTTTAACCGGATTACTGTGACTGTACTCCTTCGTCGCAAGCTTAAAGCCTGTTTTAATGTAAACACCTTTTAAGTGGATCATAAGGCAGTTCAAGTTGTATAAGGGTAACGTTATCCAACTTGGTACATTTCTTCGGTTGATTGTAACACCCTCAGAAAAAAACGTGAAAAAAATATATATACCATTTTCTGCTGCCGGAAATATCGAGTTTTGGTGCTTTCCGCGGGTTTGGAACAGAGGTGTTTAGCTATCAGTTTATTGAAATCACAATGATGAATTTGAAACTCGCGACAAATGCAACATCTCAATGGAGAGTAAGGATTTAAGCACTGAACGGGACCTGACATTTCGTTTCTTTTTATCTATGCGGGGAGTCGAATAGTATCAGAAAAGAGTCTTAATTGGAACATAGGAGGGGTATGATAAACCGCATAGTGATAATTAAGGAACACACCACCTCTTGAATAAGAGATGTCGTCTTAAAGATCGGAAAGTTTAACTGGTGGTAAAGGTGGTGTGGTGTTACTTGACAAGGAGAAATTAATGTTCATGTGAACAAAACATGCATGCGATTTAAGGTTATCGGTCATCGCTCATCGGTTATCAGTGGCAATTGTCTAGGTACAGAAATAAAATGTTCTGGCTGAACTTGTAATTAATGATGGTATGTAATACCGAGGATAAACCCCTTCTAAACAAAATAAAGTGAAAGGAACTCTAATTGGCTTCAAGCTTTTCTTTTAATTTCTTTTGTGATTGTGTATCGTATAATAGTGTTTAAATCAGTTAAAATACGATAAAAAACTGGATTGCGGCGAAATAAAACCGGAATTAATGTAAAAACATCGCATTGTGAGAAAATAATCTTATCTACTATCGGAGCTAACCCTTAAGCATCGTGAGAACATGAATTTGATTTTTGTTTGGTTATAATCGTAGGCCACATATATCCTTGAAAAATTCGATAGAGCTTCAGAGAATTTGAGCGTTGATCCTTATTATAACTGATGCTGTCGAAGGGCTTTTTATTGCTCAGAAAAAGTTAAAGCATTTTACACACGGTAAATTGCATTGGTGTGAATCTAACACTATATAAAAGCCACTACTTTTGAAGGTTGTTAAGTTAGGAACCAGTTGATCGACCTTTCCACGTTTTTTCTTTTTTCAACTTATGATTTTGACCAGGTAGCGAAAATCTACTGGTATTGCTAGAAAGAACATGAAACAAAGAAGGTGCTAGGAAGTGAGTGAATTGGCCAAGTGTATTGGTCATAGGCTTACAAAATAACGAACATATGGTTCAACAAAGTCGGCGGGAAATTTTACAGACGTTTAAACTTTGTATGTTGGGTGGGCAAGTAAACGTCCGCGCTGAAAGTTCCCGAAGCTATAACTTTGCGATTTTAAAAGATGCGACACCCAAACTTGGATGTTTTACTACAGTGTAATTACTCAATGTGAACAGACTTTCATTACGGCAATGTCAATATCAAAAGTTGAAAACAAAAAACAAAATAAAATAAAATAAAAAAACGCGGAAAGGTCTATTGCCGCCCACACGATCATGCCTTGACTGAAGCCTTTTGAAATTTTAGCTCAAAATAGTTTGTTTATCTGATTAAATACATAATTCCTATCGTCGGCCACAGAAAGTGTGCAGTTATGTGGGCGGTATTGGCACATACGGGAAGCTTTGATTTCATTTGCGGCCGCGCAAAAAAAATCGGAAGAAACTGAGCAATCTGCCCCCACCAAACTGTCCAAGGGCGTCGTTTCACATACCTTATTAATCATGTTGTAGAAAAGGCATGAAATTCATTTAACAGTTTATTGAGTTGACTGGGCGGGCAAAATGAACATTTATGAAGGAGATCAAAAACATACTATTATTAAAGTCATCTTCTTATAGATACCCGGGTGTCAAAAATGAAACCAGTTCTTTTGGCACTGAACTAAATACAAATTACGTAAACCCCATCGCATTAGAGAGTCGGCGATGGAGGCCGCTGTTAATTTCAGACGTGGAGAAGTTTTGTTCCATCCCTTCAGGGAATCTCACGCGCAACCCACGAATATCATTTCCTTTGAAGTCGGAATTGAGTGGTAAAAAGATAGCTGCGCTAAATTGCGTTTTAGGATCACGTCTCACCTAAACTTTGTACACGTTAATTTGACCAATTTGCTTCGTGCCGAGCGAGCCGTTAGATTTCAGCCTTTGATATAACCGTTGCGATCGAATTTTCTAGTTTATCAAGTAATCAACGCACGTACGCGTGCGACAAAACCAAGGTCGATTATCATTTTGCTGTTGTTGTCGTTACTTTCTCGTGGTCAGGTTTTGATGTTGTTTCCTTTTCTATACATTCAATAATCTTCGTATCTCAAATCATGCATTTGCGTTTACTTGTAAATATCAGGCCTCTGCCACGCCGACCGAGTGTCTATGGTGTCTCTGTAGCATAAAAAACGTAGCCACTTTGTCAGCTGCATTATCTTAATTATAAACACAGGAGGACAGCTATTGTAAGCAGGAAACGCGTTTTCGTATTGTCACCCACAACAATCCAGTTCTCTTTTCCGCTTTGACTTCATTAGGTGCTTGCTTGTGTGTTAAAACCAAGGAAAATGGAAAATGCAAGTCCCCCGCACAACTTCTCAGCGGTTTAAATTGACCACGAGTACTTCTTATCAAATGGGCCTTATCTGCTTACTTCTCGTCTGAGGTGCGCGCGGTCTCTTTGGCTGATAACATGGTCGTCGGTGACTTAGCTTTGTGCAACATAAGCCGTTTTGTGCGGGTTTGGTAGCCTTCCGCCGCCGCCATCCCAGGTTGCAAATGCACTTGATAAAAGTAATCCGCTTTATCAGTGGTCCTTTGCGCGCTTTGCTTTCAAGTTATTGTTGTGTGGGATACCTGTTTGTGTTGGGTACCTCTGGTATCCCACACTAATGTCATCGGGTTGTAAGTCCGTTAATGCTAATGAGTTGCAAAGTTTGCAATGCATTGTGGACATTGTATCCCACACATGAACCCTTTGGGTGGCTATTTTTGTTATTGATTCAGATGTCAGCAAATGCGCATCGAGCAGAGTGCTGATCAGCCTAGGATTTGGGACTCCGGTAAGTCCGGTGACGAAGAAATGTGAAGGCCTTTTTGCTGGAATTTTTCGATTTGATCACTTGTTTGGGCTCCAAATTTTATAATTAGGACTGACAATTTGGGGTGAAAGAGAATTAGGAAAACTCTCTTTTGTTTTCATCTTTTTCGTTTTTACTTTCATGACTTTTGGGGTTTTTTTTTCTGGAGATAATCCGCGGCTTTTCTCGGGTTAGACGTTCAGCCAATCAAACTTTATAGCGGCCTACTAATTTGATATCATTTAAAGCAAGTGACACACACAGACATCAAATCACGGCCTGGTTACTTGTTCTAATAATTTGAGCTCCGGCATTTGCATTTCCCCCTGTCCCTGAGAGACCTTTCCGGCCTCCTCCCCTCTCATGATTTCGTAACTGAACCAGGTAAAACTAATGTTTGGGGTGGATGTGTATACCTGAGCATCCTTAACTGTAGATTCAACTGAGAGCGAATTTCATCGAGATCACAAGAACTTTCGCCCTTCGCGCCCCATCCTTGTGGCTTCTGTTTCATGCACTGCGTCAGTATACACGAACAGACATTTTCACTTTTGACGGGGTTAGAAAGTTAGGCGATTTTTTTCTCTCCCTAATTTAATTTTTTTTCCCGATGAAAAGCGCTAGCTACGAATTGCTTTTTCATTAGTTAGCAAGAAATATCCGGCTGCTCTTTTTTCCCACTAGCATGCTTTTTTCTTTACTATTTGTATTTTTATTGATAACTTTAATGCTATTTAACTTTTGCTCCTTCCTTGGTTTGCGTAACTTTATCAACGAAGGCCAACTCGTGCAACTGTAATCATAATAATGGTTCTGTCGCTGCTGCTGCTGCTGCTGTTACACAGTCCAGAACTGTTTCTCGGCAGGAGAATTTTTGCATGATATTTTTTTACACTACAAGCAATTGCAAAAAGAGTTGAGACATTCACTGTTAATAACCGTACAATGCGTGTCCTTCAAGTCAGTGAATCCCCACCCTCCCCCCCCAACATTGATCAAGGGGAGGGGGGAGGAGGGGCGTTGTGACTTTTCTTTTGAACTGGAAAAGGGGTTTTGACAATCAGAAGGGAGGGGGGGAGGGGGATTTTCGATTCAGAGTCTCAACGTTTTTGCAACTGCATGTAGCTGCGCAAACTCGTCCGTCTCACTCACTCACTCACCCACCCATCCCCAAATTCCCGCTGCTACCCCCTGAGGTGCTCCGGGTGTCGAACTTATTACACAAGTAACGTAGGATAGCGGAACTGATCGTCATCTGTGCAATTGTATTTTTTAACCTGCTGTCCATACCGCATTCTTTCGTGAGATACTGAACAGGATACAGGCACTACGTTATCTTTTATTAGCGAACTCCTTTCTGCTCCTAAAGACACGGAGATCCTTTATATTCATTAAGTGGTCTTTTGTATAATAGCATGGATACTGAAGCGTTCCAAACCTTTTTTGAGTTAAAAACAATCGCGTGATTCTGCACTCAAATCCTCAACTATTTTACCCCGAGGGGTCACGGACCATTAAAGAACCTTTTAATTCATAACGGCATTTCATTTTCATGGACAGATCAAGAGTCACAGACCGCAATCCTCTTTGCTTCAAGTACTGCAAAAAAGTGAACATCGGCAGGTTGGTGCTTGCAGACCATGATGGGGCAAGAATTAGATCTTAAAAGTTCCGACCAACTTTACATAAAAATCACAAGCCGGAAGTCGTGCGATCTTACAAATGTTCATTAACCCTCCAAGAGATTTATATTTGTAAATAAATCCATAGCAGTACGTGGTCTATATTGCATTTCAGTGCCAGTGGGGTTAATTTTAGTTTTATTGCCATGAGGTTTAAAGGAATAAAAGGTCATAAAAGGCACGATTCATTGTGGTTTTGCGGTGAAATTAACTTGCAAGAGGAGGTCCAAATTAACGGCCACTGTTCAAAATGTTACAAGAGATTTGTTTTTGAGTGGCAGAAAAAGGAACTCCATTGCCTTGATTTTTGTCCCTTGTGCACAGTACTCGCTATCTTTACGCCAGAGCAACCGAGCCAATATCAAAGATTATCAACTTCCCTTTTTCATTTTTTGAAAGAAATTTGATTTGTGTTGAAGGTATGACTGTTGCTGAAAAGGCTTGGGGAATTTTAAGACGATTGTGAATCAGTGATTAACATCGCAAAATAAATAAATAAACAACATGTCAACTGATCATGGCATGTATTATGATGGTTTTGCAATCCGAGAAAGCTCTTCATATTAGTCAGGGTGTTGAAACTAGATTGACCTTCACCTTGTAAACACCCAATTGATCTCGTATAAAATTAGAGTAATAAAAAAAGACCGCTGAAAAGTACTGTTTAATAGTTTTCATTTTATTGGGCAAAGTTGGATTTATTCCACGGTCTTAGAAATGAAAATCACCTCGTGTAGCCGATAGTTAACCACACCAAAGGAAAGCTGCTCAGTAGCTTTCATTTCTTGAATTCCATGAAATCAAAACGGAGTTAGAAAAGCCTTGTACAGCATAATTAACATCTTCACAGAAACGTTTTCCTCATAAACTTCAATTTTAAATAGTCGTATTTTGGAATTTCGGCAATAGCAGTCAAAAGTTACAGCTTCCTTTTACAGCATGATAAAAAATAAACACTGAGAAATTACTGCTCAGTTGTCTACAAATCTGAACGATCAAACTTCTTCGCACGAAGATGCCTTTACTTTTTAATATTTAGACAAATAAGTTTGCTAAGCGAAAATGGAAGCTGCACGAGGCAATATATTTGCCCATGGCATAATGAAGTCTCAATGAAGGCTCAAAGACGCGCCAAATTGGCCAATATTTGGTTTTCCTTTCTTTCAACCGACAAGAGAGTGTTGACATAAACATTACCGCAATGAACTTCAGTTTCGACTCACGCGATTTTTCGTGTTAATCATTTACACACCTTCATGGTCACGCTAAGGAACTTTCTATGCAGCGACTTCAAGTACATACATACATGCATACATACATACATACATACATACATACACACACACACACACACACACACACACACATACATACATACATACATACATACATACATACATATCCTTTATTTAAACACGATGAGCTTTATAGTTTATACATTCCATTCAAGCAAATCGTAATTCAATAATTTTACCAAATGCTCTTCCGAGTCGCACAATAGCATGCTGTCATATATTTAGAATTGCTTAAAACCTTATCTGAACTAAAAAAAAAATACGTTTGATCGCCGTCCTGCCAATAATTGCGTTGAGCTAACCAATCGTTCTCCGGCTATTCAGTTTATCAACCTTTTATTTCAGCTACACACGGTTGCAATAAGAACTGGAAACTTACATTTTCATTGTCAAATTATTTGGGCTCACACATTGATCCATACCAATGAAAAAAATAATGAAAATTAAGTCCAAAATAAGTTTCTTTTTCAATAGCCATGAGAGCAAGCAAACACTTTCAGACCAGCCAGTCTTACGCTTAAATGGCGTTGGCTAAGCCAGAGTACCCGTTGGCGAAAAACACATCTCAAATCAGTAATTCTCTCTGACCAGTGACTCCATAATGGCGAATTAGGATGCTGTGGGAAAGATGATTGGCGCTATAATAAATATCGAGGTTTCATTTCCCTTAACCAGGTTCCAAGTCAACAAGTTACTGAAAGTCAACACTGGCATATTTTCGAGTGAAATGTTTCCAAATCGTTACTCACCTTTTAGCTGCTCCAAAACGCACGCGCGCACACCAGGTGAATAGATCGCAGGGACTTTTTGCATGGTTCCCGCGAAACAGTTCACCCAAACACAGAGCGCAACGCCACACCAAGGGTCTTTCCCATGCAGGGGAACATTTACACGGGCGTGTCTTTCCTGTAGCATTCCCTACATCAAACTTTGAGACTGCCCGCGGGACGTCTTGCAGACTAGTTGCGTTGAATTTGTGGCAGTTCGTGCATGTTCATATCAATAACGCTGAAAATGCAAGACGAACGACGAAATAAGGAAAGCATTGTATTTTTACTGAATTAATGTGAGTAGCCTGCGAATACAGCCGCCTCTCCGCGCTCCGACCGCTTGCGGCGTTTGGGCGCCGCCTTTCTCCCGCCCAAATTAACGCGGCAAGCGGTCGGAGCGCGGAGAGACGCCTCTATTCGCAGGCTATAATGTGAGAGGCATGCGAAATTCTGACAGCTTCATCCCATAGCCCAAAACGAACCCTGAAATAGTTGAGCTGTCTGCCAAAGAACGCGAAGCGTTGGTCTGTCCAAAAACCTGAGGGTAATCCGGTGTCTGGTGACGCAAGCGGTACCAAAACACGCGAAAATATGCAACTGCTGCCGGAAGAACTTGCATATTCCATGATTATTATCCGTCTATATTATAGCTCTAAAACGTTGAAGGAGTTTTTCAAACTTTCTTTCTTTCGAGAATCGGATGAAAGGAAGATATACCTCTTGGTTGCGCATGCCCACACATGCACATGGTATCAGGATCCGGACGTCAAAAGGGAAAAGACGGGTGAAATGATATTTGATAATTAAAAAATATTTGCACGTACGTGTAAGCCTAATTTTGGGTAGGAAGCAGAAAGACAAAAGTTCCAAAACCCACTCTATTAATTTTCTTGTGACAAGTTGCACCCTTACTGTAATGGCAGATACAATATCACACTGTCACTGAGCACAAGTCTGAAACGAAGGTAAGTTTTGTATACAAGAGTAAATTTTTTCATGAAATGCTGAAGAACTTGTGATTCCTTAAGTAAACAATGATGGTGGGATTCGGAAATCAGGTGAGAGATTCATGATTCCACTTCATTTTCGACCTCTCCTCATTTATTTATTTATTTAATTAATTATTTATTTATTTATTTATTTATTTATCGCCACACAGGGCGCTTTTGACATATTTGATCTCAACACTACGCAGAAGAGTGACATACATGAACCAAGTTGAAGGTTTAGTTCGTCACCAGTCTCCACAGGAGCCCATGAATTGGGCTCCTGGTCTCCAACATTTCCTTCAATTGGAGTCCTTCACACGTCTCTGAGTTTCTTTTTCTTTGTCCTACGCTCGTGAAAAGCTGACCACTCCGTCTTAATCAATTTATAATTCTGTTGCGCGTTAGTTGAAACAACGGCACCGAGTGAAGACGTGATCATTCGTTCCTTTCTTAATTTTTTTTTAAAGCTCTCAAATGTTAGAATACCCTGGGTGCCAGTGATTTTTTTTTCTTTCAACGGGCCTCTGGACAACAACAACAACGTTTATTTGTACTGTACGGCTTACAAATTTTCAAATATTTTTAAAGCTAAACTAGTTGGGTGACCACCATATATTAGTTAAAAATAATCAACAGTTAGAAAAGAGGCATTAAACTATGTAGTAATGTACACATTTGGACAGTCGTTTACGGAACCAGGGTTAGTAGTGTTCGAACTAAAGAAACCGGAAAAAAGGAGCAGAGGTCTTAAGTTAAGTTTCTACCCGTGGAAGTGCTGAAGGAATTCATCCACAGACTGAAACGTCAGAGCCATCAGCCGCTATTGAATAATATATAGCGGCTTAACTTTTTCTTACTTCCTCAATGGTGCATCTGGCTTCAAACTTTCATCTGCAAACGAGACGCCTTGTACGCCAATGGGATTAGACTAAAGCATGTACTGCCGGGAGCACTCGCCGGGGTTTTTCGCTACTATTGGTGGATTATTTCCTCCCTGTACTTAAACAGAACGAGCAACTTTAAATTAAAAAAAAAAGTGCCTTGAGGAAGGAATTGCCATTGCCATTCAACTGTTACCACTGTGTTTCGTTTGACTCTGCCGAGAGAAAGGGTTGTTTGCTGTTATCTGCTTCAGTTGTCTTCAAGTATCCTCTTCAGTTTTAACTGCAAAAGCAGGCTTTTAGCACCCTGCGAAGGTACTTAAAATAGCACAGAAATGATATCTGAAATAACAAAAACAACTATGATCAATACAACAGCCAGGTGTGCCCAAGCGAGTGACAACAGTGGGACTACCCCACGTATCGCAAGGTTCTAAAGAAATATCAGATGTTATCAAATTTTATTGATGCTTCACCTTGCCGATGATAAGGGAGACAAGAAACATCTTTGAATTGAAAATATCTGAGCTGAGTGTCGAAAACTGAAATAAAATTAACCAACAACCAAGGCGGTGGCACCTGTTGCTAAGGTAAAGATCTGCATAGAATATTGTATGCAACGTAGTTAAAACTTGAGATTTAACCTTGTCTTAGCAAATTTTTCAAGTGGCTTTCTGTCGTCTGTAACGTGATTATTTGGATTGGACGTTGAACGTCACAGGAAAGATGAAACTTTTAAATCCTATTCTCTGGCTTCTGTCTTTTTCCCCCCAACTGCTCAAGAAAAAATAACCCGAATCGCGTTGCCGCGAGTAAGAGCGTATAGTTTGTGCTGCAGCTGGTTACACAGCCCGTCAAATGTATTAACCCTAAATTATTTCCCTTTTGTGGCCAAAACTGAAAGGAATTTATGTCCTGCTTTGCCTCAGAGTGAGAAAATCTATATGGTCCATATGCCAGATAATGTCTTGTATAGACAGCACCCGTCTCCCTAGCCTCGTGGACTTTTTCGGTGCTTTGGATCAAATCGCATGCCGTATTACTTTCAAGCTATCAGCCGTCTTGACCCAAGAAATGTGCTCTTTTTAAAAAACGATTCGAAGGTATGGTACTGAAAGAGCTGGTAACTGACCCCATGGATGTAAAAGAAATACGAGAGAAAGAGGAGAGATCGAATTAAATCGGACTTGAACAAAGGCGTCAGATATGTTAAACAAACGATGAGGGGCATGAAGGGCATGTTTCTGTTGGAATTCTGTTAATGTAGACAAAATAAATCGCTAATCGAAACGATGAAAGGGTATCTTACATGTGCGTTAATACGCGCGCCGCCGACATGTAGGTGATTCAGTGCAGGTTATCGACTAAAGCACGTGTTTATATACAATACCGCCTTTTACACAGAAGCTGCGGGTATTTCAAGGAAAGTCGAATGGGAACTGAAGACGATGGAGGAAAGATTATCACATTATTTTCGATAGTTTCAAAGACACAACCTGTCAAAAATGTGTGTTTAGAAATATCGAAAAACGAACTTTTCCACAGGAAAGTTTTGCTTGGGAGCTTTCATTTGAATGTGTCAAACGCGAGAATTTTATCCACAGAAGTGTCTTGTCACTTACTCCTCTGGAATAATAACACAATATGCAAATAATCAAAGAAATGCGAGCCATATTTGCTCGCAAGAGCTAATCAAAACAATCGATTTTGCGTAGCGAGAAGCTAGTCGACAATTTAGCGAGTCATTTAGAGAAAACCAAAAGGAGAATACTTGACGTCATGTTTATGGGTGGAGAACCGGTTGATTTCCGTGGAAATCCGGTTCTCACTGAGGGGGGTTTCTGGCTCTGTTTCTCTTCATATCGTTTGCCTGGAGGTACTGAAGTGCTTTAGGGGTTTGAGGCTCTGGTGTTCTGTTTCGCTGCCGTTAGGATCAGGATGCCTTGCCAAACTACTGTCCAGTCAAACGAGACGTGTAACGCGTGTAACAGTGACAGGTTGCTTCTAGTGTATTTTTTAGAGGTTAATATTCATGGCTACACACCACTTACGGATGTTGAAGTTTACAAAGCGCATCGTATCAGTTATCATAGTCCTCCAGGGTTGCCAACCAGAAATCGTCCCTTCTTAGCGTGTCGTATTGAAAATACCTGAAACCACGCCCATCCACAAAAACGCGGTTCTCTAGCTATCCTTGGCTTCCCTCCAGGCACTTTCAATTAACAAAGTTGCGAGAAAAGGGTCCTGGGGTACCAAGCCCATCGCGATGTTAAGAAGCTGAATGATAATCGAACCTTTAAACCTGTGGTTTTCATTAAAAAAACACCTTTCGCTTTTGTTTTGATTTTATTATCCCTTGTTTCAATGCTAACACGTTTTTTTCCTTAACTCTCAGCTGCTATAAACATTATGGACTATCACATTGTAGATCTAGCATATTCACCTCAGTAAAGAATGCTATTCTTGATACAGTTGATAGTCAACAATTGCACACAACCTTTACACTCATGCTGTATCAACAGCTTTGCTTTAAAGTTTTTATTACGTCCGATATAGTTTAATGTTTCTGAGAGGATATAAACAGCCATGAGGAACAAAGCCAACTTGACGCTGCATTAAAATGAAACTCACTTGAAACTGGAAACATTTTAAAAATGTTCACGATTTTCTTTTGTGACTTTTATCCTTCCGTGCTCCAAATCGGTGTGTCTTAAAGATGCCAATTTCCGGTCCGTGAAATTCCAAATAAACAAAAAAAATACTTCTTTAATCCTACGAGCCTTCAATGTGAATTCTTTTGTGCGACTTCCCCAAAAGCCTCTTAACGGGGTTCAAACCTTACTATATCGGAAATGACCTAATGGCCAGTTTTTTGTTTCATTCGAATCGATTCATTCGGTAGACCACTTTGAAACTGCTTTAAACAAACATATCATGTTCTACCTCTTAGGCAATTTTCAGCTCTAATGTTAAATGGGGTGATAGTAAAAAGCAGTGCGTTTAGTATTTTTGTCAAGGCCATGGAATACTAATTCAATTCAAATACTACAATATTCAGTATATTTTGGATTCTTTACCATTTTTCTAACAATACGAATACAAAGCCTTGATTCTCTCGAAATTTTCACTTTTCACTCCCAGGCCAGTCAGTTAAATTCGGTTTTAACCTTTTGAACCATTCGAATTAAAGCTAAAACCAGAAGCACCCTCCCGTGATATTCTTCATGGGTTTCCAAGTTGAAAGATTTCAAAATTCGTTACCTTTTTTTCATAATTTGTTAAACGTTGGACAGCAACAAGCGACACAAGCGGCTTTTCAAGTTCATTCTTTCACTGAATGACTGATCGATTCAAACCTTTAACCATGCGATCCGCAGTTTCAGTAATCTGCACTTATAAAATGCCGCCCACTATTTCTTATGCAAATAACATTTCAAAATACTCTTGAAAGTTTCAAAGATGCAAAGCAGCAACCGGTAGGAATGTAATGGAATGCAATGAAATATTTTATGAATGACCCACCCATGCATAGACTGCTCAATTGAAACAATTTTCCATTATGTCAACTGAATTTTGGAATTTATTTTGCCACCCACTTTAAACCCAAGGGACTGAAAAGATACAGTATGAAGTATCTAAACTGAAGAATGATTGTTCATTTGTCAGTTCCTCTTTTCAGTTCATATTCACATCCGCCAAATTACTATCTTCTCATTGCCGTATGACTATGGAAAAGAAAAATCTCAGGTAATCGTTATTTTGAAAAGTAAAAGAAATCAATTTTTAGAGATAACACATCAGTAAATGAAACAAACAGTAAAAATTCACAAGTTCTCTGTAACAGTTTTATTTGATCAGCTTGTGGACATTCTTTATCTGATTGCAAGATTAAAGAGTGGAGTTAAATTTAGCTCAGACATTTTTGATGATAACAAAATTAATTAACCAAGTGCAAATGTCTAAATCGCTCACAGTCTTTCTTCGCCATTGATCAAGTTCCAAGTGGTGACCTCATACACGTAGCACTAAGACTGAACAAAGATTGAATAGCTGCTGCTTCGTTCATCTAAGTTGTTAACTTTGACACACACTGTTTGAAGTGCGGCGTTAAATCCAACTAAACTAAGTCTCTTAGCAGCCGCACATAATTTTTATGAGCACAGATCTTTCAAAAGAGTTCAGACGTGCACCAGTCTCACAGTTTTCTTGAGTTTTTTTAACGCCGATAAACTTAATAACTTCCTTAGTCTTCTGTTGTAAAAACAACGAATTGTAAACTTGTTAATCAGCTCGCATTAAAGTCTGTTGGCTTACGACTGTTTTTAGAAACAAAATCAAAAGCTATGAAATCCGAATGGTACGACATCTGCCCCGGACATAAAAGAAACACAGGACAAATTCGGGGACAAATTAAGGAAACTTTCGAGAAAAAACTCGAACAATAGCCGTCGCCATTAACACCTTCCACTCTGATATTGCTTTTTCAAGCGGTAAACTCTAAAAAAGAACGCCTTATACTTAATTTCTCATTCATACAAAAGACATGACGTAGGCCATTGTCGAGATTTTTTCGTTGTTGATACGTTCACAAAGTATTTACAAGTGAAATTAAGTAAGTTTGTTTAATGTCAGCGAAAATTAACTGTGTTGCTTCTGATTTACGCGCCATGCAGTTCGCGAACTTCTGACTTTTCGAACTCGACGTAATGGTAATAGCAGTTGCACCATTAACTTCTGTAATATTCTGTTTGAAATTGAGTCGGCTTAGCGGACGTAAATATAAATAAAGTGGGTGATTTGTGGAATTCACGATGGTTGAATTTTGATTGGTTGGCGGTTCTGAGAGGCCCGCCTTTGCATACGTAATGCACGGTGTAATTGTCCAACCTTGTCAACGAGAAAAAGCGTTGTAATTAGCGCGAACTCGGATCGCAGACGCAGCAGGCAAAGTGGTGTTTTACTGCCTTCCTACTGTTAGGAATTAGTCAAACATTTACTGTGTGAGCATTTCAGTGTGTTCAAGGGCTAATTTCAGGCCACTGTAGAGCAGTCGAGGCCAAGCGAGGTTCGTTGGTTGAAGGGCAAGACCACAGCAGATTACGTTCGAGGATTTTGGTTCAACAATGGCCTCTTTCTGTATATTTCTTGTTTTGTTCGCTTGCGTTTCTTCTTGTTTTGGTCAAGAACCCTCATGCTCAACAGTAAAGATCGCCTACAGATCGAAAAGGCTAACAGAAGGGGACGTTCCGTCTTCTGCCGTTGACGGTAAGCACTAAATCTAACCATACCTACACACTGCGCTTTATAAATATGCGGTATTCTCGCTGATTTCTACGTTTTGTTAAACTGGTTTTCGCGGCATGTGGTACAACTTAGACCAGTTCGACTTTCATTTTGATGATATGGCCAACTTATTTTGTGTTTTAGGAAATGACCTCCGCGTTTGTCCTAAAAACAATGGCAAGCAATGCTGCTCGCAACGGATGGAAGACCGTTTCGCTGTCTTGTCTCGCGGAGACTTCGACGACGCAGTGTCGAAGAAAGTTGAAGAAATCAAGGGGCTTTTTAACGAGCAAGCCAAAATATTTGACGGTAAGCTCTCGCCATAAATGTACAAAGTGTTAAAAGTGTGTGGATTAAGCTTTTGACTGTAAAAAGTGCTAATGGAGTTTCATTTGGAATGTGCCGATTAGAGCGAAGTAAATCCTTGCGCGAGCTTTCTTGTACCATGCTCTTTTATCGAGATTCTTTGTCTTTCCGTTCAGTGCGTAAACCGAGTAATTTTTTTTGTCCCTGTGGGAATTTTTTGGAGGTCAACTTCCCTAATTTAGGTCGATTGGGTTTGGTTCACAGGAAATTGGACAAAACTCAAAAGTAAACATTAATGTGCATGTTTTATGATACTTTGCTTAAGCCTGAAGCAATAATTGTCTCCACTTCATTCTGTTTCTTTGATTTGTGGCTCATTCGTGAAACGCTAAATAGAAGTAGGCATTATTTGGTCCCTTTTGACTGGCGTGTGAGAAGAGGCACCTCCAAATTCTACATTTGACAAAACGTGAATGGATACGAAGGGTTTGCCGCAAATTTGGAAATTACGAAAAATAAATAATGAGGGCTGCTTCTGTAACTTTATCTGCATATCTCGTCTTTGGAATGTCGGATAAAACAAGCTTTGAAATTATCGTTTCGGTGGGTTAATCTCCCACCCGAAAAATACGCCTCGATGAAACTCCGTTTTTGCTTTCATACCGCGAACCCGCAAGTTTGATTCAAGCTTTTTGCGGAGAGAATTTGCGCACAAAAGGCAGCGATATTCATTTGGAAATGAATGTGTCAAAAGACCATGTCACTGTGTCCTGGAGTCTTTCGGCAAGTATAAAATGTCGGTATTATATTACATCGATTGCTCACGATTTTTTGTTTCCTCTATTTCGCGTTTTTTTGATGTGAAATCTTTCGAGTTGTATGTTTTTTGCACTGCATTTCCGAACAATAAAGCCTGTAAACCTGAGTTTGCTACCACATGGGTTCTTGTCAGTGAACAAACAACCTTCTGTAGTCATTCTACATGCCCCCTGTGATTCATGAAAATAGCTTTTTGTTTCCCCAGCTTTGCATTGTTGGTTGCAGCGATTTGAAGTGAGTCGTAAATTTAGATTTCGACTTTTGTTAGGTGCAGTTTGGCATTGCCGCAGGCTACTGAATAATATTTAGATCAAGCAAAGATGCAGGTTTTTATTTCTCTCATTATTCTTTTGATTGTTCTCCGAATTCGTGGTTTACGCAGCTTATCTATCAGTGTCCGCGAAAGACGTGTATATATACGCATCAATTATGCGTCATAAATTTCCCGTAAAATTGTCGAGTCAAATAAAAATCACGTTGTTGCCATTTTTAGAAAGCATAAGTTACAACCAAACTCAATATTGACGATCAAAATTGTTGTGGCTAGCACGTTTCAGGAGACTAGAATCTTATCTAGACTATTCCATGTGAATGCCATGGTAAAGGAAAGTTAAAATTCCGTAGATTTGAGTAAAGTTTTCGAGCAGTTACACGTTTTCCGTCCGCCATCGGAAATGGGCCCTTTGCAGTCTCTTCTGCGGCCTCCCTAATTCCGACATGTAATAAGGAAACGCACGCTAACCCAAACGAGACTTCTGTAGTCCTGTGTCTGTTTTAGGTCTCGGCGTACGGAATTGGATAATAATTAGATTAAAAGTACAGAAATACCCACCTGATCAATGCAATTGATCAATAGTGCACTGGGTCATGGTGTAGTTGAGGAAGGGGTTTTATTCACAATGTTGTCCGTTTTTTAATTGTACACCCGTCTTTCCTTCCTGACTTGACAAATTCCTAAGTTTTCTTGCTGGTCTTAACTGTGAATAAATTCAATCTGTATCAAGACAATAACGTTTTAATAAATCCAATAATTGCTAATCAGATTTGGTCTTCAGTGTAGATCTGCTCCCAAAGGAAATAATAGGTCTAGAACTTTTTAGTTCTGCGTTTTTTTTTTTTTGTTTTTTTTTTTATCGTTGACAGTCCCTTGTGCTACCTTGGAATTTTAACTAATCTATTGGAAACAGTCTGGAAGATGAAGTATACACATGGCTGCAGTAATGTCTTGGTAGACTACGTCCCACCATGTTTGAATGTCGATTTGTTTAGCTTTGTTCCCTTAATCAGTCTTTTTCTCTCACTTCTGTCTTAGATTCAGTGTCTAGACATGGGAGCAATATTTTTTTTTGTTTGATTTTGAATAGCTGCATGCATTATTCACAGCTGGTATCTGTAGAAGTTAAAATAGTTTGCTAAACTCAGCTATCTTCAGAAATTTGAGAACATCTATGGACAGGGATCTGTGCCACTTCTAATGGTAAATGCGCTTAAAAATCACATTGTACTCAAAATAATATTGGGACAGGGATAAGCATTGAACTTTGCCACTTAACCAAAACCTACATGGTACTTTAAAAAAGGGACAGATTTAGGTGAAGTGCGTAAGGGAATTGCTCTTTTTTTAGCATGGACCACAGAAGAGCACAAGTTTCCAATATGTCATGAATTTGATGTTGTGTGACCAAACAGACTGGAACATTTGCAGAAACTTGTTTTCACTTTTGAACAGGGCAAGGTGGTTTGAAGTAAATACAAGGAATTCAACTTTGTAAAAGTGTTTAAAGTGTGTGTAAAAAAATACAGGAATAACAGGGAATACTTATTTTCATGTATATACTGGCAGCTTTCAAGTAGCTTTAAGGACAAGCATGGCTCCAAGGAAATGTAACTTCCATGGAATGCATATTTTCTATTTTTAGGACCTTTTAAGCTTGGAGACAGTAAATAAGATAAAATATTCTTGTGGCATGTGTGTTGTTTCAGATTTTGTTTATATTGGCAGGGGGATTAGGTAGGGCAAAGAATTATTGGGTCCCCAAGAATAGGAACTTTTTTACAACTTGCACTTATGTGAAGAAGCAATAATTCATAGTATTGGTAATCTTGGCATGAATAAATCAAATCCTGCTTAGGAATTTCAGAAGTTTTGAGCCCCATGTGGCGTTGAGCTTCACACCCTTATTAAATGTGTTATTTTGTAAGTAGCACATTCAAGTTGATCTGTAACATTAGGTCCCTTCAGAGCCCCTCACCGTTACAGGTGTTGTAAATGACAACTGACAACTTCATTCTGAAATTCAATATTTTGAGTGTACTATTTAAGTCAAACTGGTTCTGAAGTATTTTGCTGTGGTTACAGTTTGAGTAAATTGTTGTTTTACATGTTTGTCACAAAAGAATGACGTAAGTACCATGAAATTTCACCAGTAAAAAAAAAAAACTGGAGAGTTTATTCCTGTCTTGTTGCTGTTCATTGTAAATTATGCTGTTTATATTTGGCTCTTGGCATAAGAATGTAGTCTTCAACTTTTGTAACTATACCATGTCTCGCCACTTTTGACAGATTATCTGTTCTTTTTTTCTTTTGAATGGTAATTTCACTATAAACACTCCTGATGTTTCTGCTTCACTTGACATTTGAATTGTTAATATTCCTTTCAGTGTTTAAACTTTGCTCAACATTGTGATTCTTAACTGCAACTGTTCACAAAATAATGAATAATTTAGATGGGAGGCTGTTTCGTAATGTTTAAGTATTGTATACTAGTCATGAAAGTTCATTTTATGCTGTTACTATCTTTTCTCTTTTGTCTGTGGTTGTTACAAAATAACAAAGGAAATCAGAAAGACCAATATTATCTTGGTGCCACAAGTTTGAAAGTGTGTGAGGAATTTTTCGAAGAATCTGGATACAGCTAATATTAAAGGCCAGAAGTAACTGAATACGAGTGCACTGGTGTAATCATGCAAACTTCTAATCTCTCAGTTAAAAGAAATGTTAAATTGTGAATGTTACTCAGACCTTTAATGTTATTTTAGATGTTGGAGAAATGCTCATGTGGTTAAAGGAGTTTGTTTCTGAAGCAAAGTAATGGAAGGGCATGATATTAACTCAACGTTAGTGTCAAGTGCATTTGAAACATTTTATCATAACTAAAAGTTCTCACAGTATTTTTAGTGCTTACTATAATCAGTTGATCACTATAAATTTCTGCTGTAAAAAGCCACTTTGCGTATCTAATGATATTGTGCATAATTGTATCTACCTAGCCAAACGTTGACCATTTTCACCGTTTTTTCTTTATCCACTCAGTGATTTGATATTTTTTCCTTAAACCAAAGGAATTTTGTTGTGGTGGAAATGGCCACACCCTAAATCATGAATTACGCTTCTAGTGAAAAGTATTTACTGTATATTTGGTTAATTGTTCAGTACAGTTCAATCCCTACCCGTTCAAGGCATTAATGAAAGCTTTATTTTAAATAATTCAGGTGAATGAATAGGGGTGACTATTGGGAAAAGTTTAATTAATGTGGTTGTAGTAATAACATTGTGACATTGGAGGTACAGTGTGATAGTTTCGGGAGTGTTCCTAGTGACTAGGTGTCTTATGCTTTTAGTGAGGACTAAGAAATAGGAGGTCTTGCATGTGCCTAAGAATGCATGCAGTAGAATTTCATGCATTGAACACTGCAGATGTGTATGATTCATCCAGTGTCTGTTTTAATTGAAAATAATGTAACTACACTTTGTAGCTATCATTAGATACTTGTCGTATTAAGAATCTCTAACTTTCTTTCCTTTTCCTCTCTGGTAGTTTAATGTAGACATCTTTATTTATGTGTAACTGCTTTTGTTTTATATAATAACCAAATCAATGTGTGCGCTCTGATTGGCCAATCAGTTATGATTTATTGTGCCTGTAAACTCATGGAAATTTCACACGTCTTCTGAATTATTATATAAAAGCAATAGACCACAAGTTTCTATGGTTTATAGGCAGATAAACCACTTGGGATGTTGCGGCTCGTGATTTACAAATTCTTTGAGTGTTCTTCCAACATCTGCGTGGTTTATCAGTCTATAAACCATAGAAACTTGTGGTCTATTGCTTAAATAACTTTCAACATAATTTTCATGATTTTGTGTAAAATGTCATTTTAAGTAGCCCACCCAGAATAGCTGTGCTAACTGGGGCTACAAAGGCCTTTTTTTACAACTGCACAAAGTCAATGTTGTTGTTATAACTTCTATTTCACATTCTCACAGATTACTTTCGAGGACTGATCAAGAAGTCTCAACAGGACCTTGACTCAATGTACAAAAGGATCTATACTTACTATTATGAGCAAAACACCAAGATATTTATGGACTTGTTTGTTGATCTGACAAGCTACTACAATGGGGCCACAAGCTCTGATGTTAACAGCATTATGGACAAGTTTTTTACCAATCTCATGAGTCGCATGTTTCAGATCATGAACAACAAACACCAGTTTAGTGACTCGTACCTGAACTGTGTCTCCAAGCACATGGAGAAGTTGCAACCTTTTGGTGATGTCCCTGAAAAGTTGAAACCACAAGTACGGAAGGTGTTACTCCATGCTAGGACTTTTTCACAAGCTCTTCATGGAGGTCGTGACGTTGTGCACATGCTTGGAAATGCAGTGTCATCGTCCAGTGATTGTGAGAACAATCTAGTTAAGCTAAAGTATTGCTCCTGGTGTAAAGCGATGACAACAGTAAAACCCTGCTTCAAGTTTTGTAGTGATGTTCACAGAGGTTGTCTAGCCGATGTCGCCAAGGTTAACACACAATGGCAAAGCTACATGCAAGCTTTAAATGACATTCTGGAGAAACAGTCAGGGCCCATCAATATACATGATGTAATCTCGGGATTAAACCTTAAGATTTCCTTTGCCATCATGAACTTTCAAAATTCTGATAAAATGGCAGAGGTCAAAGAAAAGGTAAGGGAGAAAACAGGGTTTTTGTGTCTTTGCTGTTTAGCATGCAAGCTCTAACAGCACTCTGGTGAGCCATGACTCCCTGAGAGGTGCTATTATAGTGGAAGAGAAATGAACTTTAAAATATTGTCTCAGCAGTATGCGAGATTCTAATTGAATACTTTGAGTACAGCTGGTTGACATCTCTGTGAAACTTTTTTTTTATTCAGGAAGGTCTGCAAGACGTTTTGGTAGTTGTTGAGGGTGTAGTGGTGAGAACATAAATAATTCTATTCTAAAAGGTAATGTGAAACATTGAAAAGAATGGATAATTCTGTCTTGTCAGGTTTTCCAAGCCAGAGAGTGTGGTAGCCCTGGTCTTACAAAGAGGTCTACTGATGATTTCTTCCTTGAAGGAAGCAACAGAGAGAGAAGGGATAGCGATGCTGCTTTAGCAAGGACATCTTCACAAGGCAACTTAGACAAGTAGGTGCTGCAGGCTGTCATTAAGCCCTGGATTAGCCGGCCGTCCTCAGTAGCCAGTTATAAACAAATTAGTCTCTCTTTCTTGTTATCTTTAAGGCATTCAAACCGAAGTAGAATAGTTGAGAAAATTTTGAAGTAGACATCTGACTTTACAGGGCTGTCAACCCCCCAAGTCTTAAAATATTGAGAATTGTGATAGATGACGTCATAACGCACATGGTGTCATTGTAACATATGATCTGATTGGTTTATTTCCGACCAATCACATTATTGCTTAATTTACAATGGCAATGCTTGCGAGAACAGTTTGTTGGAGTTTATGAGGAAACCTTTTAATTTTGTTATCCCTGTTAATAGTAAAATAGCTCAAACAATGCAAAATATTTGAAATTTTATAATTTGCTGTGAAAGTTGAGTCTCACAAGAAATGGCAAACTTCAATATCAGGAGATTTCAGACTCTATCCAAAATCTGGAGTCTCCTGGATTATCCGGGAGAGTTGAGAGCCCTGACTTTAGAAGGTAATAATCCAAAAGGAAAATGCCATCTCGTGCAAAAATAACCATAGCCACTTTGATTGAAATATTTCTTTTTCCCATAGAATGGCTACAACTTTCAAGGCCAAAATGAAAGTAGCAGATAATTTCTGGAGTGCTCTTCCAGAAAAGGTTTGTAATGAGGTTTCTGTAAAAGACAAGAACTCAGACTGTTGGAATGGTGTTGGAAAAGGAAGGTAAACAGAATTTCTTCTTCTTCTTGTTCTTCTTCTTCTTCTTCTTCTTCTTGTTCTTCTTCTTCTTCTTCTTCTTCTTCTTCTTATTATTATTATTATTATTATTATTATTATTATTATTATTATTAAAGGGTTACACCATAGACAACCGCAAATAGTTTCAATGCACACGTTAAGTACTTTGTAGGAAAACTCCAAAACTTTTAATGTTCTACTGTTGCAAACATGTTTAGGTTCAGATCCAAATTTATGTTTTTTGCCCCTTTAACACATGGCTATAATACAAACCCTGCTTGAACCATTTAAACCCCATTAAGAACAGCATTTGATTTCTCATTACATATCACGGGCATGAGAAGAGTTTAACCTACCCCCTGCAAAATTTTTTGTCAGCAACAAGAAAGTAGCTTTAGTGTGAGCATGCACTAAAAAGCCAGCCAAGCTTTTCAAAAGTGCTAAGCTCTTTCTGACCTCCTGTTTGTGTCACTAGTATCCAGAAACATCTGTACTGTTTAAGGCCTCAAAATGCCAAATTCCTTACTAAGTTTAATTACTTGGTTCTCCATGAAGGAAAGGGTTAATTAATTTGTGTCATCTTTTTTCTGCCAGTTACACCAGCCCTAATGATGGAGGAAACGATGTGGAAGATGACCCTAAACCAGCAGTCCAACGGGCTATTGACAAACTTAAAGAGCTTAACTTTCAGTTGAATGCGGCTATAAATGGTGATGAAATCTTCGCCTGCGTCAGTGGTGATGACTGTGAAGACGACAGTGGTTCGGGAAGTGCAAGTGGAAGTGGTAGTGGAAGTGGTAGCAGTGGAGATAATGAGATCACAGAAGATCCAGATATACCCACAAGTGGACCAGATAACGGGATTGATGATGAGAATCAAAATGTAAATGTAATGTCTGGTGGTGTAGATCCGAATCCCAACCAAAGGGCAAGAGGGAATTCTGGATCACAGCATCATTTGGGAGTGTCATTAATTGTCTCATCACTGTGGGTATTCGTTGCCACTTTAATAGCATAATGGAATTTCCAAACTGATGAGACCAATTTAATGGTTGTACCATCAAAACACCAGCATGGACTGTTACTGGCCGCTTCAAAAAAGATTTAGTTTTGATACCAGCTGCCGTCAAGATGATTCTGGCCTTCCTAAGGTTGCAGGGATTTATTTCAATCCAAAAGTTGAATCTATTAACTGACACAAACTTTCCAGGAAGATGTGACCACCACTTATTTCCAAGGTGCTGTTTAATACAGCAAGGTACCTGACAATGTAGAATGAAATGTAAATTAATGTGTAAATTCATTTGTCTGCAAAACCTTGAAGGTATGCTTTCTGCATACATTCGTTTATGGTTTGAGTTTCAAAACCCCATTGAGATAATGTCACACTTGTGTTGTGAGAATTGGAATTAATCTTGACACCACAAAATCTTTTGACAACTGTACATACTGTATCAAAGGAGGCATGCTTTTAGCTTCAACTGTTTTTTACAAAAGTATAATGAAACTTGGTGGGTACAAAAATTTGTCTGCAGAACAATTTATGGTTTTAGCATATCTGCCACTATTACTTCTCTCAGGCACATGCCTCTTCTAAATCAACCATTGAATCAAAATTTTCATGGTACAAAAGAAGTTATTGTACTTCCTCTCTTATAGCAAAATCCCATACATTTGCTTTCCAAGAACACAAGAGGCATTTAATTTTATACCACGATATCAACATGCTTAGTTAACCACCCATGCCGTTGATCATGTTCTATATTCTCATGACCTTCAAGGTTGATCAAGTAGAGATGGTAATGAGAAATTGTGTGTTAGTCACATTGGAAATTAAAGGTTATGGATTCCACAAATATAAAATATAGAAGTGGATGAAGGGGAACAAAGGGAGCTTGGTTGCCTCCTGTTCAATGTTTTATTTATTAGTTTTGTTCTCTCTAAGAAATCCCCAGCTTGCTTAAGCTGCGGCTACATGAGCGAGTTTTTGCTTGCGATGGTGATGCGATTTTTTGTAAAATTGTCGCGTCGCCAGCATGCCATGAAAATCACCTGCGTAGCCACCCTTGCACAGGTGATGCGACAGCTCAAAAAATCACAGAAAAGGAATTGTGAAAAGTTAAACTCATTCAATTTCTCACGAGTTTTTTCTTGCGACTTTTTACCTGTTGTGTTGCCAGTTCAAGGGTGGCTACACTTGCGATTTTCATCGCGCGCTGGTGATGCGACAAAATTGAAAAAATCGCATCAACGGCGCGAGCAAAAAATCGCTTGTGTAGCCACGGCTTTAGGGAACTTCCGTTTCACTCACTGTTACCATCTTGTGTTCAGACAAGGCAAACTGCTACTATTGAGGAATTGCTAAACTTAATGGAGTATGCTATTGCTATTTATAGGTAGTTCACACAAGTGACGTAATTGCAATTATAATATTGTAGTCATAGGTCATAAGCAACATTAAAACCGGTGAGAATAAAAAAATCATAGTCGTAAAGAGTGTCATAATCATAAGAATCAGTAGGTTATTTTTCTTATGACTGCAATTGTGATTATGATGCTCAAGATACTTGCGATCTAGTGTGAACTAAATCGAGCTAATTGCAAGCATTGATTGCGGGGACTAAAGCAATAAGTTGCTCATTGCCAGTCCTCTCTATGAAGATCAAACGGAAGCAAGACTTACCTATAGTGCCTATGTAGTGTTGATTCGCACTTGGGCGTAACACTCTTGACACTGCGATTGTGATCATGATGCTTACATCACTACTGTGAACAAGGCTTAATGTGGGTATCATGGAAACTCAAACTACAGAACGAAATGCAAATACCCAAGTCTTTGTGTTCCTACTCTTTCATTATTTGTGCAACAGTGTTGAAGCTTTCTCAGGTGCTTTCCTTATCTAGACAATAATTCCTTGTGTGGAATTATCACAAAGCCTTTTATCCACAGCAAAGGAAATTTTTTTTATCACTGGACAGATAGATCTAAGTCTTTACTGATAAATTATTTTAATCAATTAACTCCAGACTTGAAAATCAGTGTAAACTTTGTTATGTGCTTAGCTGATTATTTATGGTGTACATATTTTTTTTACCAGAAAATAACCACTGGCGGTTTTAAGAGATTTATTTTGTTACATAATCTCTCAAAAAATATTATCCAATAATGATTTTAACGTTTGCTTAAACAGCAGTTTAAAAACCATCAGTAGTGTGTATTATATACTTCAGTGCCCTAATACAATGTCATTGCGGTAATGGAGATGTGCAAGGTTTTTAAAACCCGTTTAATTGACAATAAAATATCCACCACATTCACCAACATTGAGGTGAATAATATTGTTTTAGTATATACCACACAAGCTGAATAATTAGTGGACCATAACATTTTGTGTGTGACAATATACTGACAAGCGGTCAGAAATTGTAAAATCTTGCGTGCCAGCTGCTTGCAGGTGAATAGTACTTGTTGATATTACTTGTTAATCACCTCCAAGTTCACCATGCAAAAAGCACTATTCACTTGTGTGGTATATACTAATTAGTGATAACGTCATTGCTAGCTGTCATGTAATGAATGGTCTCAACATGGGGTGTAAAATGGTGGAGCACTTCAGCAGTTAGTCTTCATAACAAGATATTCTTAATCTATTGTTTATTAGTATAAATATATTACCATTCTATCATGAATGCCGTTCTCTGATTGGCTACGCTACTTGCTATCTATTCTGTGATAGTGAGTAGCGATTGTCAACACCATGGCGGTTGCTTTGCATTTTTGAAGTGTCTGCGAGGAGGATAATTTACTTGTTTAGTTTCAAACTACAAGAAGATTTATACTAAAACAATTAGATTATTCCCTCTCAATTTCTATGCGTGATAGCTGATTCAGGCTGTGCCCTCATCAGCTATCACAATAGAAATCTCGAGCTGATAATCTAGTTGTTAAATAGAATTGAGAAGATTCTGAATGGAAAAAAAACAAAAACGTTTAGTAATAACATCAACCAGGTTTCAGGTTTTGTTTTTTTTTTTCTATTCCAAAGAGTCTTAAGTAGAATTTGATAGAGCACTGATCAGTGCTTAGCAAGGAAGTGACAACCATTGTTATCACCTGTCACTGTACTCATACAAGTCCTTTGGCCGACAGTGTTATTTCCTCACAACTTGATTGGTCTTAAGTTCTTCAATTTACCATTATACACCCCTGTATGAGCAATAAATTGAAGGAAAATTTTCTAAATACCAGAAATGGAGATTGGATAGTTAAAACTTGGAGGCCAGTTAGTATAAAGTGTCCTTAAATCTCGTGTGGTAAATGTTATCGAAAATGGTATTTTCAGTAGTGGGATTCTCTTTCCATTTCTAGTGTTTGATGAAAAAGCTTTTTATTTTCAGCAAAAATTAATGGCGTATATTTCTAAGTTTTCTGTATTTAGACTTGTTGTGAATACAATATCAAAATTTAGTGCTAATGCATGTCCTTGGTTATAAACTGATTATTGTCAACAGAGTTGGAAAGAAACTGTCATTTGGTTGAAACTTGTGATGTGATTTCTAATGAAATTTCATTTAAGATTTTAACATTCATGAGGCAAACGTAGCCTCCCATACAGACGTTCTTAGGGCATTGTCCCCATGGTGTGAGGGGCTAGAGATTCACAATTTGTGTTTTCTCAATGTGCTGTTAAATTGAAACAAGCTATACAGTCAAACCTGTATTAAGTGGTCACTGTTGGGGTATGGCTTGATGACCACTTACTGCAGGTTGCCCAGAATACACATCAAACGCAAACTCCATTTTGTAACAGTTTATGTTCAAAGGCCCTCAAATAATCAATTACTCGGTTAAGATCTAGCCTCCTACACAGATGCTCTTTGGGCTTGTCACACATTCCCTCCATGTTCGTTTGTGGGGGAGGAATGTGTGATGAGTCCAAAGACGTCTGTGTTGGAGGCTAGTTAAGATCTGCATTGAATAGAATGGTATGACTGACAAAGTAGAACAGTGTGGGAAAAAAAAAAAAAACAGCAATGCCAAGTTCCTACAGTCAGTATTGTTATTAGAAATTGTTTGAGTGATTTCCTTTTAGAAAGTGACTGTTGAATACAGGTCAAGACAGGTGACCGCAACCACTTAATAGAGGTGACTGCTTTTCTTGAATTCTTGAAAACGTCTGGAAATTTCCAAACGAGACCTGGAAAAAGTCTGGCCCGGTTGTGCAAAGAGCAGTTAACTCTGTCCAGTGGATAAAAATGTATTACAACTGATGCAATTTATCGGCTGGATAGTGATTTATCAGCTGGATAGAGTTATCTTCAGGATAAAGACCTAATTGGGATAAATACTGCTCTTTATAATTTATTTCAAAATTCTGCAAATATCACTTGCCACTTCACTGGACAGTTTTGAAATAAGAGTCTTGGGTTTTTATTCCAAATATCCTTTAAAACCATGCTATTGCCTATACTTATCTTGTCAAGGTGTGGATTTACTTTTTTACATCAGGAAGTTCTTGGGGCAAAATATGTGTAACAGGCAGCCTGCAATGCAACACTTGTGTTTTTTAGTGAAGTTCAGCCGGGCAGGACATTAAATTCCCAATGTTACAAGGGCAGATGGTTGGCAAGAATTTACAAGCAATTATTTTAAGATAAACAAAATAATTCGATTTATTTACAGTGCATTAACACATAATTTCCCAATGAATTTCTACAGATTGTCATATCTACACCTAACAGTCGATGTCACAAAAAATGCTTTGAGCTAGCAAACACAAATATTGAGGATTACATATAAATTACTTAGTTATTCATTATACATAAATTATATATGCAACACTTTTGTGAATGGACTTGATTGTTCACACTAATCACTATAACAGAAATGCACAAGTGTAGTTGTGTCAGATATTCAAAGTAACCTAGGAAAAGACTGCAATGTCTTTGGTAAGTTCAGCTTGGGGTGGTTTTCTGTTGAGTGTGAAAGTAATTTGCATTTGCTTTGGTCTTGCCTGACAGTAGTTCGCTGTGATTGATTAGCAAAACGTGCCACTTCTCAAATTGTGACTTGCATGCAGGGGCGTAGCCAGGATTTTTTGAAGGGGTGGGGGTGGGGGGAATCAATGCATCATACAGAAGGCATATTGACGAAAATACTTTGATACAAAACAAATTTTAAAAAGTGGGCTTTTCAACAATGGCAGTTGTGGCTGAGATAACTGTTTGCATCACTGTTGTGATTGGTCAGAGCAATAGGCTTTGGTTTTACAAGACTCGACTGAAAAGCCCTCTAGTGGGCATTGCCAAATGTGCAATAGCTTTTCCATCTGATGAGCAGTTTAGGTGACAATCCGGGGTTGGGGAAGGGGGTTTGTAAACACAAGTTAAATAATAAAGAAATTCAAAGGATTTTCCAAGTTAAACATTTGCAGTTTTGACTCTAACTATTCTCAGCAATTTTTGCACTGTATAGTTACAGAGGAATAACATCCGAAGGAAACTTACTTGCAGCAGTGGTTTCAATAAGCACCGATGCCCAACAAAAACCGCCGGCTACTTCGATCAAAGACATTGACTAGTTTTTCCCTAAATTGAAGTAATTAAAGAATGATTCAATCTTTATTTTTTCTTTAATACCATCGCCTACTCTACTCCAACTCGCTGCCTACTTCAAATTTTATTGAAACCCTTGTTGCAGAAAGGAGAAAGTTTTAGACCTTTACAACATAACCTTTTTTCCCTCTGGGGATAAATGTGGTAAGATTGGCTGACGCACAATTTGCTGGCATTAAATGAGGCATTCTTTGACCCACCTAAGAAGATGACAAATTAAAATGTGTTTAAATATTAGGTTCTTGTACCAAAAGTTTCAATTCATGCAGATATGAATTACAAAATATTGAGACCAATAACTTTTTTTTTGCACTACAATTTAGCGTCAATTTAGCGTTTTTTTTGCGCTTTAATGCGCTATATAAGTTCTAAATTATTATTTTTTTTTTTTTCAAACAACTTCTTCTTTTCATAAAAAAAGATCTGGCAAAATAACTAAACCAGGAAGATAAACAAAACCAAAATAACTGCATCAACAAGGAATTTTTTACAGTGTACAAAACTAACCCTAACTTACTTTGAGGATCATACTTCTGGCCCTCTGGTCTCTGGACAGATGGCAAAGATAAACCAAGGAGAAAACCCAGTTCAAGGCCACTCGTACAGCAAATTGACGCTAAATTGTAGGCAATAATTACTAGATTTCAAATTTTGTTTGTATTTTGTTTGCATGGATTTAATATTGTAAGTGTAAAAAAATATCAATGTCATTATCACCTATTTTCGCTTTTAAATTTCCCAGGCACAGTAATTTTGGATTTGATGACGTGTAATGGTTGCCCTATTGTTTAACACAAACGATTTTCTGCTTCATTTGCTTCCTGAAAATAGCTGCAACGATTACACATCATCAAATCCAAAATAGACAGGAAATTTGAAAGCAAAAGTAGGTGATAATAATATCAATTTTTTTTGTACACTTAAATGACTGTTATATCCACATCTCAACCCAAATTTTAAAAGCTAGTAATTATTTCCAACAATTAGCGTGAATTTTTTTGTAAGAGTGGAGGTTCCCTTTAATAAACCTACTTCAATATGCTGCAAACAAAAAGCCCCAGCCGCTATGTGAATGGCGGGGTTTTCATGGTCTATTTACAGCCAGATGTACAGGCTGCCAGAAACAAAAATAATCATTATAAATTACAATCAAGCACTGACACTCTTTTCTACTCTACCTTCAACTGTCCCACGGCTTTTTTTTTTCCTCAAAGGTCACTAAACAATGTGTTCAATATAAATAGTATATAATTTTACCTTAGGGCTAATTCCAAAGTGCACTATAGAGCGGTTTTCAATTGAGTGTCGAAAGTAATTCTGGTTTTGCTTTGGTTTCGCATTACTTGGCTCTGTGATTGGCCAGCAAAATTCAAAAGCAAAACAAAACCAATTGCACACACATTTCCTGCACTTTGCGCCGGTTACATGTAATTACTTGCAATTCTGATTGGTTCATTGCACTGTTTCGGTATGTTGTGATTGGTCAGAGTACGTAATTGCTTTGGTTTTGGTTTTATGACACTCAATTGAAAACTGCTCTAAACTAACAAAAATAAAAGTATGTCAATGATTAAAAATATATGACTAGTTAGTTCATGGATCAATAATTGCTTAATATACATTGTAATGCCTAACAATTATTACTGTTTGATATTGGTCTAAATAACTCCAGTGATGGACCACATGTGCCCATTAGCAATACCATCCGTCCACTTTATAGTCCTGACATTGTTTTTCAGATGAAACTTTTGCTTGAAAACCAAAACCTTTTTGCTGTGGAAATCAATTAACAGGGAAAAAAGTCCAGCCTGTCAATGAAATCCTTAACCCATTGGCACCCGTGCCGGCCAAAACCGGCCGTAAAAAACTCCCATGCTTCAAAACATTGCAACTCTCTCAATCGCACGAATATTGCCTTAACTGTTAGTTGTGAGCACGAAATGGAATGCCCTTTAAATTTGGATATCCAATAAATGCAAGAAACGTAGCGATTTTTACCAAATATGGCCTTTTGAGTTTGGACAAGAACGAAACTGGCCGTTTTTAACGTCAAAGAGAAACAACAAAAATGCCCCTTTTTGCCTTCATGTTTTTTTAGGGAAATCATCGTCGAAAAACCAAAACTCAACCATCATAACGAAATTCAGTCCTTTTTCTAGCTTAGAAATGACTTTTTTTGTTCATATTCTTCTCCCGAGCGTAGATACAGCCTTTTGTTCCAGTGCATTCGGGCCTTCCCGACATTTTCCACATCTTCAGCGCATTGCATGCTGGGAACTAACGAGAATTTTGGACAGTGCCCGTTCCTTCCCCCAATTCTTTCACATATAAACTAAGTCTACAGCCACTCCGACCTACCGCCAAAATTTCCTGCTCCTGGTCATCTTCAGTACACAGAAATTCCAAATATGTGGCGGTAGGTCGAGAAATTTATCAATAGTCGAGTCCCAAAGGTACTAAGTGTTCGACCGGCCAAATTCCCAGTTCGTCGAGTAACAAGCCAAATTCAACAACAAAGTACATCACCTTGCTCGATTCTTTGAGAAAGTGGACTCTTAGCTACCGTCACGCTTAATGATGCTCATCAGGCAGCCGCTAAAGATGAAAAATGGCTGTAAATTTAGCAGAAATCGCAAGCAAACCGAACTTGGGCCATTGCTGTCGCTTCACGGATAAAAAATAGCTACATCAAAATGACGTTTTCAGAAACCTTGAGCCTCCAGTGGCTTAGGACAGCACCACTTTTCCCTGGTAGTTCAAATAAAGAGTCACGAATTGCTATTCATCGTTTATAGGTGGAAAATCACTCCGAAAATGTAAAAACCTGCGGTAGTCAATGGGTTAAACAGCACACTAAAGTCACTGGAAAACTTATATCCTCATGAGTGATAATGACATAATAAATAAAATGACATTTTTTTGCCCTTACCAACAATTTTTCCTTCTGGAGCCAAGCCCCAACTGTACAGCTGAACCACTCTGATGCAGCAACCAGTTGTCTGAATGTCCTCCTTTATTATTAAATCACTTTCTGTGATACAAGCAAGCAACCAGCTTTGTCTACACACTATGGCTGGCTATGTACAGCAAGAGGTTCAACTGTATTACTCTATTCAATGGCTGACATCAATAATAAAAATAATAACATGCTGACATGTCCTTTGAGCAAAATAATATGACGACTACCAGTTTTGTATGAGCATTCCAATGAATAACAGCGCTAGCAACATGAGTGAGGAAACTGTGGGAATAGATGATGTATTTTCCTGAGCTAGCACATTGCCAGGCTTCTGTTGAGTTGGGGAAAAACCACCATCAACCTCATTGCTTGGATCTGTCGTTACGTCACTTATATAGAGGTCATTTTCATCTGAAAAAGATGGCATGATGGATAAGAGTCCAGTCACTTATTAGCAAATATGCCAAGAGGGTCTTTAGCTTCAGGGTAGGCTACCCAGAGGTGGATGGTGGGGGTGGGGGAGGGGGTGGGTGGTGGTGTTGGGTTGAAACACTGTTGATTTGATAATAATGCACACAATTTCTGTGGCTTCTACAAAATGTGTCCAAGGCATGTAAATAATTACTGCGCCTATGGACAACTAGTGTATGACCAGAAAAACAATTTACAACTTGCAGCAACTGCAAAAATCAATCATCAGGATAACAAATTAGAGAGAAATGTCACCAAGCAAAACAAATTAATCATCCTAACTGGCTGAAGACAGACCAGCAGGTTATTTTCCATGCAAAGATGGAAAGTTGAGCATGGGTCGATCAACTTGAAACAGCTGCAGTTAAAGCATCACCAAGCAACTGTAAAGGACAGACTGATATCTAAAATATAGGGGATATGTAAAAAAAAACTCACCAGAAGACATTTCTGTAATTTCATTACTTTTAGGTCTACCAGATCCGCTGCCACAGTCTTCATCATCATCGCCACAAGCACTTCCATCTATTTCATTACCTAAAGAACAAACAAAATGAGAATCGTTCCTAAACTCTTGAATAAAGACAGCAATGGCAATGAGAATGCCATTGACAAATATTAAAATTTGACGTCTTCAAAGATACCTAAAAGTCAATGTGTCAGTTAACTTAATTAGTAGGAGAGTTAAATGGTCTCTGAAGTCAAGAACTGTTGGTGAGGATAGAAAAACGGATAGATCAAACAAAAACAAAATTTCAGACCTGTACAGAAGTCAAGCCCAAGACCTCTGCAATCCTGGTGCAGTGCTTACCAACTAAGTTAAGAAGTCAACAGTTACTGATCTTCTTGTGATCTTTCACATCTTATATAATTAGTTCATTCAAGTACTGAATTCTTTGTGTGATTTTCACATATTCAAGTTTAGGTTTTGAGAGAGAAATTTTCCCTGATTTTAAGACACATACTATATACTTTGATAGTAGCATTCTTTGTTTTTACTTGCAAAGGATCCTGGCATTTTCCAAATGACAAATATGGGGTAATGCGGCAGTAAAAATTAAAACAAATCTGAACAAAAAGCTGGAGAGATCCTCAACTTGGGACAAATTTAATGTTTATTGTTTAATGTTGGTCGTGTACAGCTGTATGTTTTCCTCGTGTTTCAAACTCATTCATTCATGTTAATTTGTCGTAGGCTTGTACCAAGTACTACCCAGCAAACCCTATAAATTATCATGATGTGCATGGACATATTTAGTATCGCAGGCTCTCAATCATCATATTATGTATAATGAGCAGGACAATTGCAATGCAACAATAGAAAACAAAGAAGACAATCTTGACCCGCCCTTTCAGCCTGAGTAACAAGAAACAAGCAACATTTGACAGAAGGTGTTAACCCATTGACTACCGCAGGTTTTTACATTTTCGGAGTGATTTTCAACCTATAAACGATGAATAGCAATTCGTGACTCTTTATTTGAACTACCAGGGAAAAGTGGTGCTGTCCTAAGCCACTGGAGGCTCAAGGTTTCTGAAAACGTCATTTTGACGTAGCTTTTTTTTATCCGTGAAGCAATGGGTTATTATTATTATTAAGCTGTTGTGGTGTCTACTTAAGTGTCCATACAGAATGTTCATCTGTGTTCTTTCCTCAAGAACTCGAAAAGTCAAATTGCATACTCAATGAATTGCATACTCGATAAATAACAATAAAGTGCTTCCTGCGAGAATCGAGTAACGAGGATCGAGTTGAGGTTTGAGTGAATCAAGTCTCGATTCTCGACTTGATCCTTGATTCTTGCGAGGATCGAGTCGAGACTGTCAACTTACTTTTAACTGGTACTGTATAATACTCAAAACTAATGCAATAGTATTAACCCATTGGCACCCGTGCCGGCCAAAACCGGCGGTAAAAAACTCCCATGCTTCAAAACATTGCAACTTTCTCAATCGCACGAATATTGCCTTAACTGTTAGTTGTGAGCACGAAATGGAATGCCCTTTAAATTTGGATATCCAATAAATGCAAGAAACGTAGTGATTTTTACCAAATATGGCCTTTTGAGTTTGGACAAGAACGAAACTGGCCGTTTTTAACGTCAAAGAGAAACAACAAAAATGCCCCTTTTTGTCTTCATGTTTTTTAGAGAAAATCATCGTCGAAAAACCAAAATTCAACCATCATAACGAAATTCAGTCCTTTTTCTAGCTTAGAAATGACTTTTTTTGTTCATATTCTTCTCCCGAGCGTAGATACAGCCTTTTGTTCCAGTGCATTCGGGCCTTGCCGACATTTTCAACATCTTGAGCGCATTGCATGCTGGGAACTAACAAGAATTTTTGACAGCACCCGTTCCTTCCCCCAATTCTTTCACATAGCCACTCCGACCTACCGCCAAAATTTCCTGCTCCTGGTCATCTTCAGTACGCAGAAATTACAAAATATGTGGCGGTAGGTCGAGAAATTCATCAATAGTCGAGTCCCAAAGGTACTAAGTGTTCGACCGGCCAAATTCCCAGTTCGTCGAGTAACAAGCCAAATTCAACAACAAAGTACATCACCTTGCTCGATTCTTTGAGAAAGTGGACTCTTAGCTACCGTCATGCTTAATGATGCTCATCAGGCAGCCGCTAAAGATGAAAAATGGCCGTAAATTTAGCAGAAATCGCAAGCAAACCCAACTTGGGCCATTGTTGTCGCTTCACGGATAAAAAATAGCTACGTCAAAATGACGTTTTCAGAAACCTTGAGCCTCCAGTGCCTTAGGACAGCACCACTTTTCCCTGGTAGTTCAAATAAAGAGTCACGAATTGCTATTCATCATTTATAGGTGGAAAATCACTCCAAAAATGGAAAAACCTGCGGTAGTCAATGGGATAATAATAATTTATTACTTATATAGCGCCATTTACAAATACAGATCAATGGCGCTTTACAATATTATTTTTAAATCAAATCAACTCTAAATAAATCAAATCAAATCAAATGTTGGTTTTTGGGGAGAGGGGAAAACCAGAGTACCCAGAGAGAAACCTCTCAGAGCAGAGTAGAGAACCAACAAACTCAGCCCATTAAGTCTGGGAATCGAACCCGGGGCACATCGGTGGAAGGTGAGTGCTCTCACCACTACACCAACCCTACTCCCCATGCCAACCCTGCTCCCCATGGCCAGTTTCCGTTCAAACAACGCAACAAATTCAAGCTAAACGACAGCACGGTCAAATACTGTCAAAAGTCATTTACGTTTTGAGGACGTGGTGTGCTTCTTGAGGAAATATCGCATACTGCATAAAAAAACAAGGTCAAAAGACATTCAGTTTCTTTCGAGGTTACAGCATTGTGCTTTTCTGCATAAAAATTCCTATGCTAATTTACATTCATATGGCCGCTCGTTCATAAGCGCAATGAATCAAGATCGCTGCGGTTCATTGCAGACACTGTCATCAAAAGCAATCAAAATTTTTCGAGAAAGCGGCCTATTTCTCAACGAAAATGCACAGTGTACAAGTAGGCTAATAGTGTAGTCGCTAGCCAGTAGCCGCTTGGCAAGTGTAAACTAAAGGCTGGCACAATTGATCAAACAAGTATCGACAAAACTGCTCATCGACCACAAGGACGGAAACAACACATGGTAGCTTATTGTATGTATGAGTTAACAAGGCCAACTTTGAAAATCACTCCTTGCCTTTGAAAAACATTGAAAAACATCCAAAGTGATTATATATACATGTATAATTTCGATAGAAACGTCGCCGAGATGATCACTCTTCGGCCAAAAATAGCGCAAGGTAAACATTGAATTAAAAATAGGTGCGTGACAACAGAAAATTTGCATAACATAACGAATTACACACATTTGTGTTTCTTGTTTGGAGTAGTTACACTGTAAAATTTATTCCTAAGAACAGTTGAAGAAAACCCTGTATCAACGAAATAAAGTTACGAACGAGCACCATTAGTGAACACATGTACATTGACACCTACACATATCGAATTTCATCTTAAAATAATGCGTGTCTGCGACAAAAACATGCAATGCTCAGATAAACTTTTAGTGGTCGGCCAAGTTTTATTCATCGAACATCTGTTACTTATTGCAAGATATTGTAGTGGTGTGGTCAGTCCTTGGCCATTCTGTTCTTTTCTGCGAATCACGGCCTGTCAAAGAGGTTGAATCACATTTAGAAACACATCACGTACTGAACGACTACTTTTGCATTGTTTGCGTTCCTTCAAGTAGCTGAAGGAATAATTATAAGTTGCTTTTCAAGATGTGATCCCCGATTTGCTTGAGAGGTCTATCGAGTGATCAGTCAAGCGACAAGCTCATTATCTCTGATCTTGCGAGACAGATCTTTGACTCAATTTTCAATGGCTGAGCCTCGATTCTCAATGCTCGAAACTCGCAGGAATCAAGTATCGAGGATCGAGTCAAGAATCAAGACTCGAAAGAGACTGTCAACTTACTTTTAACCATTACTGTAGGTTCCCTGTGCACTAGGCACCAGTTTTCATTCGGAACAGTAGTTACATGTTTTGCTTGAGTGCTTTGAAGTTTACTATCGATCCTGAACAAGGTTGAGCCTCTGTATTTAAGAGTGTACTTTACCTCGGTGTTTGGAGACTCATTGTAAGGTTGTTACAGTCATCACATCGCAGTTACAGACTTCGAAGGTTACAGATCAGAGGTTCTATGGAGGTTATCGTGAACAGAGTTGTGACGGTAATAACTGTTTAAACAGTCTTGTTTTAGCCAAGTGTCATGGTCTAACAGAACACTCTGTTTCTTCATCAACGGTTACAGTAGGCATTGGTGTCTCAGACCTTCACTTTTCTACTAGTACACAACAAAATTACCTGTACCACTTCCACTACCACTGCCACTTTCCTCTTCCTCATCCACCACATTGATGTCTGGAATTAACTTCTTGATTTCTGCATTCCTGTCTTGCATCTTTTCCTCCAGTAGTTTTAAATGCACAGCTGCCTCAGTGGTCATCTGGAAATCTGCTGGATTCGACTCTAACCCCGTGTATCTATCAATAAAACTAAACATCAGCTCACTTGTTCTAAGGGAAGCAGAGATTTTGGGGATGGGTACCAGTTCCTGACTCTTCGCCATGAGTTCTTCCTCTGTGCTTTTTCTAAATGCTTAACTGTTCAGCAACACCGAAAATACATAAAAAATAGCAGATACAGTAAATATAAAACTCACCTTGCTGTAGACTTTCCATTCCAGCAGTTGTCGGCATCCACTTGTTTCGCAGAAAGCTCATCTTCAATACACAACTCATCTGGTAAGCCGTCATAAAAAGACTTGAGATCAGACACTTTTGTTCTAGCGGCCTCCATTGCAGCAAACAGCCGTACCTTCACATGTGGAGTAGGCGGTACAGAATTTACATATTGAGTTGTCCTTGACCCAGCGTCAATGTACTTTGGCATATCACATTTGTCCAAGACCTATAACCAGGTTGAAGGCTCATTAAGTTAAGGTTATCATTCGATTGATAATTAACTTGTGGAATGAAATTAAAGAATGAGATTAAAGGAAGAAAATGACTTTTCATGTATAGGATATGTTTCACAACTAACTTTCTTAATTTTGCGATGCTGAAATGCAGATGACATGACGGCAATTATGTGATTTTGCAATTGGTTTGAACCCGTGAATCATATTTCCACCAGGAGTGGGTAAAAGTTTCTGAGACAGACTCAGTCCCTGATGACACACACATTTCAACAGTTGACCCAAAAGAAAGTCATCAACAGAGTCATTCTATATGTTAGTTGATGAGTATGCATGTAGAATGAATGTTCGACATAATGAAGTTGTACTGTTTTGATTTGCATTTGATGACAAAGTACCTTGATCACTTGTTGTCTTTGTGAAATCAAGTCCATTAAACCATTGTCTTCATATGTACAGCAGGGTACGAGGTTGGTTTTAATATGTGTAATAGATAGAAAGTACTGAGCTACACTGAACGCTGCTAGGAATTGAGGCAAGCAAATTACTGTACAGTCGAACCTCGATTGTCTGGACCTCGATTATCCAGACTTCTCAATTACCTGGACTATTTCTTCTGGTCCCATTGTTTTCATGAATATTAACCCATTGACTACCGCAGGTTTTTAGTTAAACATTTTCGGAGTGATTTTCCACCTATAAACGATGAATAGCAATTCGTGACTCTTTATTTGAACTACCAGGGAAAAGTGGTGCTGTCCTAAGCCACTGGAGGCTCAAGGTTTCTGAAAACGTCATTTTGACGTAGCTATTTTTTATCCGTGAAGCGACAACAATGGCCCAAGTTCGGTTTGCTTGCGATTTCTGCTAAATTTACAGCCATTTTTCATCTTTAGCGGCTGCCTGATGAGCATCATTAAGCGTGACGGTAACTAAGAGTCCACTTTCTCAAAGAATCGAGCAAGGTGATGTACTTTGTTGTTGAATTTGGCTTGTTACTCGACGAACTGGGAATTTGGCCGGTCGAACACTTAGTACCTTTGGGACTCGACTATTGATGAATTTCTCGACCTACCGCCACATATTTTGGAATTTCTGTGTACTGAAGATGACCAGGAGCAGGAAATTTTGGCGGTAGGTCGGAGTGGCTGTATGTGAAAGAATTGGGGGAAGGAACGGGCGCTGTCAAAAATTCTCGTTAGTTCCCAGCATGCAATGCGCTCAAGATGTTGAAAATGTCGGGAAGGCCCGAATGCACTGGAACAAAAGGCTGTATCTACGCTCGGGAGAAGAATATGAACAAAAAAAGGTCATTTCTAAGCTAGAAAAAGGACTGAATTTCGTTATGATGGTTGAAGTTTGGTTTTTCGGTGATGATTTCCTTAAAAAACATGAAGGCAAAAAGGGGCATTTTTGTTGTTTCTCTTTGACGTTAAAAACGGCCAGTTTCGTTCTTGTCCAAACTCAAAAGGCCATATTTGGTAAAAATCGCTACGTTTCTTGCATTTATTGGATATCCAAATTTAAAGGGCATTCCATTTCGTGCTCACAACTAACAGTTAAGGCAATATTCGTGTGATTGAGAAAGTTGCAATGTTTTGAAGCATGGGAGTTTTTTACGGCCGGTTTTGGCCGGCACGGGTGCCAATGGGTTAATAATCATAATTATTTCTCAATTATTGGGACTCTCGATTATCCGTAACATTCACTCCAGTCCTGTGGAATCCAGATAACCGAGGTTTGACTGTAAAAGCATCTGCTTTGAAGATGTCAGTGTTTTAAATTGCAATCGATTACAAGGCATGTTAGCTGTTACAACTTTTTTGTTTTTTATCAAACTCTAAACGAGCTCTGGTAATTACAAAACTGGTCAGACAAGATCAGCTAAACATTGTCTTTAGCATGTTTAACATTATTTATACTAAAAAGGAATCAGTCCTTTCCACACCTAAAATGGAGTCAACACTGTGTTAAGGAGCCACAACTCAATTTTTGACTTAAAACATTTATATCTTAACTTAACCCATTGACTACTGGCTGTTTTTCCATTTTCGGAGTGATTTTCCACCTATAAACGATGAATAGCAATTTGTGACTCTTTATTTGAACTACCAGGGAAAAGTGGTGCTGTCCTAAGCCACTGGAGGCTCAAGGTTTCTGAAAACGTCATTTTGACGTAGCTTTTTTTTATCCGTGAAGCGACAACAATGGCCCAAGTTCGGTTTGCTTGCGATTTCTGCTAAATTTACAGCCATTTTTCATCTTTAGCGGCTGCCTGATGAGCATCATTAAGCGTGACGGTAACTAAGAGTCCACTTTCTCAAAGAATCGAGCAAGGTGATGTACTTTGTTGTTGAATTTGGCTTGTTACTCGACGAACTGGGAATTTGGCCGGTCGAACATTTAGTACCTTTGGGACTCGACTATTGATGAATTTCTCGACCTACCGCCACATATTTTGGAATTTCTGAGTACTGAAGATGACCACAAGCAGGAATTTTTGGCAGTAGGTCGGAGTGGCTGTAGACTTAGCTTATATGTGAAAGAATTGGGAGAAGGAATGGGTGCTGTCAAAAATTCTCGTCATTTCCCAGCATGCAATGTGGGACTCTAGATGTTGAAAATGTCGGGAAGGCCCGAATGCACTGGAACAAAAGGCTGTATCTACGCTCGGGAGAAGAATATGAACAAAAAAAGGTCATTTCTAAGCTAGAAAAAGGACTGAATTTCGTTATGATGGTTGAAGTTTGGTTTTTCGGTGATGATTTCCTTAAAAAACATGAAGGCAAAAAAGGGGCATTTTTGTTGTTTCTCTTTGACGTTAAAAACGGCCAGTTTCGTTCTTGTCCAAACTCAAAAGGCCATATTTGGTAAAAATCACTACGTTTCTTGCATTTATTGGATATCCAAATTTAAAGGGCATTCCATTTCGTGCTCACAACTAACAGTTAAGGCAATATTCGTGCGATTTAGAAAGTTGCAATGTTTTGAAGCATGGGAGTTTTTTACGGCCGGTTTTGGCCAGCACGGGTGCCAATGGGTTAACATTCCTGATATTTCACAAAATTGAGAAAAAAAATTGAGAAAAATCAATTTTGTAACATTTTGCAAAATTACTAAAAATAACTAAAACCCATGCCAAGAATATAATCTTACCTGTTTCATAATATTCTGCTTCTGGAGTAACAAATGCATCGCAGCACTCCACAAATCCTTGTAAATAGAGTTGGCAAAATTTTCGAAGTCAGATGTCGTGATACTTTGACCAAGCAAATCAACATTGTTGATATACAAGCCCCACTTTTTCTGCAGCTGAATTTCAGGCTTCAAACACTCCCTCAAAGCATCTCTGCAGTAACTGTAACACGGTTTCACTTTTTCAACACCCTGACACAGTGAACAAAACTTCATCTGAAGAAGTACATTCTTGCATCCACTTGTAAAGTTGAATTGCTGTGCCATATTCATCACTTCTACTGCAAACTTAAAGCTGCTTAACAGCCTACGAACAGGCTCAAACACCTGCTCAAAGATACCCACTAACTGTGCGGGACGTTTGCCATATGGCTGTATCGATTCCATGTTGGTTTTTAAACATTGCTTGTAAAGGTTTGAGACAGTCTTCCCTGACGGATTTGCGTACTCAAGAAGCAGTGGAAAAGAATCACGAAAGAATGTATTTACAATGTCCTCTAAATTCATTTTATCATCAACCAGATAGTTTTCAAGATCTTTGAAGAAAGCAGAAATTACTTGGACCTCAGCAACTGTGAGATTCTTCTGTGTGTTCAACAAGAAAAGAGCACTCTGGCGGTGGCCTTCACGAATGACATTTTGAAAATATGCTGAAAATTAAAAAAAATCAATGAAAAATCCTTTAAATAAACACAGTAAAACTGCAAGCATACTTAAAATTATGCATTAAAGAGCTAGCAATTTTCCAACTTAGCCTAAAAGATTACTTGTGACTGGTCAGAAAAAAATATTGACTATGTGGGAGCTATGCCTCATGAACACAGAACACACTGCCTATCAATTTATGATGTAAATAACTACGGCTTCTTCACTAAATGAAGACCTCATTTTCTTCTGTATTTCAACTAATGACTCACCACAACTCTCCCTCCCACCCCTGCTAAAAACTAAATAAATAACTAGACAGCTGTAATATGACTAAATACCCTTGATGACACCTTAATGTTACCAGTTAGTGTGATTGTAAAACGTACACTATACAGACAAATGAACTGCTGAGGTTTGTTATGGCTGTGTATGATGTTCTGTAACAGCCCCCACAGCCATGTCTCAATCTTCTCAATAACTGAGAAGTTAGACGTTAAAGCAATGCACCCCAAATAACTTTGTACTTTACTTTGGTTTTCAGTTTTTTCCTACAGAGAGGGGATTGTGGAGGTCCATCTTTGTGTGTGAACAACTGGAATCTCTTAGCAGCTAGTAGCCCCATTATACTTTATAGCAGCAGCTATATATTGTATGTTTATCTTCAGTCTATTTTACAGTATAGACCCCTGCAATGGGTGAATGCCTGCACATGGATTATTCTGTTCCCATAGGGTCTTAGCGAAACAAATGCAGCAGGAATTAATAATTGAAGGCCTCGGAGTATAACCATCCTATGTCGAATTTTGAGTCGTTTTTCGATTTTGCTTGGATTTGTCTGAATTTCTGCATGTGAACTGCAATTCGATGGAAAAACATTGTATGGTATTTTTTTTCACTGATTCATCCAGAATCCAGAAATGCATTTTTTCTTACTTACACCAAGAAACCAACCTTCCGTGGGAGTGGTTTGCAAGTTGCATTACATCTTCTTTCAATCGAATTGCAGTTTACATGCAACAATTCGGGCAAATCCAGGCAAAATCGAAAAACCCAAAATTCGACATAGGATGGTTATGCTCCGAGGCCTTCAATTGAAGTTAAGCTCATTTGTATGCGTACTGTATTAATATTCATACGTGAATTATGTGAACATTTGTGAAGAGCACAACTAAAACTGGACGTGAAATGATTGACGGGTAGAAAGGATTGTTTGATAGTGTGACGTAGACTATAAATTTGGCGGTTAAAAAATCGATTAAGCTCATCGGATACAAAACTTACGTGAGTGCTGGAGCTGCGGATCGCTACGTATTAACTGCATTATCGGTTTGCCTTCCTGCCTGGTGATCGAAAGACTTCATGAAAAGTCCGGAGATCCGCAAGTTCTTAACGCTTCTGAAAGAATCCAGTTAGCGTTTTCTCTGTGCTTACCAAATCACGATGAGATATTAGCGTTTTGGAGTACAGAGTAGAAGCCAGGCGGAAAAAGTCTGAAAACAACTCTCGTCTCAAAAGCGGCGTGTCGTTGCTAGTCTTGTTCCATTTCTCAAAGGTTGCGGTGCTAAAAGCTCGGAAAGCGAGCGTGGTTTTTGGACTTTACGGCAAAAAGTGTACGTTTAAAGAGTTCTTGTTCTTCGCGCTTGGAGCAGACAATGATCCCAGAATTCATTGCGGTCAAACAGGGCGCTGTCTGAAGTCAAAACCTCTCGCGGGGGGGCAGTGGGTTGGGGCAGATTATTACTTGTTTTCAGTAAAAACTCTACCTTATAAAATGACTTTGAAAACTGTCTAGCTGCTGCACCGAGGTTTCCATTGTTCATTAATTTTGAAGAGCGCATTTTTTGAAGCCACTCATGACATGAAATCCCGGCTTGCTTTTACTGTTAGCCGTGAAATAGTTGGTCGAACTTCGGAAACGCTACAGAGAATTCATTCGGCACGAAGTGAAGTCTGCCCGTTTTCGATGAGTATCTTGAACACAATCCATGGAAAAGTTGCATTGGCGGCGCGCACGGCAAACATTCAAAGCAATATTAAGCGGTACTCCTCGTGATTCGTCTGTGTGAATCAGACTACGTAAACAACGGATGATAACGTGAACGATCGCCGCAGTTATGAACACAACTTAAGCAGTAGTGAAACCAAAAATAAAACAAACAAAAACAAAACAAAACGGGAAAAAAAAAACACTTGTACGGGATTCAAACGCACAACCTCTGCGAAACCGGTGAATTGCCGTAACATCCACGCTTGTTGGTTCGTAACATATCCGTGACTGATGAACAAGTGAGAATGAATATTTGGTAAACACGCTGCCGAATTTTAACACATAAATCACTTTTGCGTTGATCGCCTCGTTTTTTGCTTCTCTGGAGGCTAATAAACTACAGCAAAAAGTATTCTCACGCGAGATAAACATTTGTGCGCGACTACAGTCATTGTGATGAGACAATCCATCACGCGTGATAAAGGGATTGAATTTCATGCAAATTTTTTTACGTTTTGGAGCCAAGTTAATTTCACAAAGAGTTAAGTATTTCTGTCAAATTCTCTCACTGTCGTCATTTCGTTACGTTAATTTTTATAAGATTTTCATTCCATTGTTTTTTCCACTTGACGATGAAAATGAATCCATCAAAAACGTTTCAACTGACGAAATCACGCGCAAGTTTTAATTTACTACGCAACACAACGTTCTGAGTAAACGAAACATGACGGGAAAACAGCGTACTCTTAGGACTCTTAATTTTGCCCTAGAACATCTGATTACTTCAAATTTTTGGTGTAGGTCACCAATAGGAGTTGTCTTGGCAAAAAGTTTCTTCAAGTCAAAACAGCAGTCTTTAATATTTTGTGATTTTTCAGCCATCGGCAAAGCTTTTTGCGCCTGATTTAGAATCAACCGAGGTTTTTGTACGCTGGATTTAAGATGTATGCTGTATTTAAGACAAACAACTGACTTAAGTGCTGTGTCATATCAGCCAAAGCCTTTCCGAAAGAACTTAGAGTCAACCGAGGCAACTAGGCGCTGTTGTTTGACTCGGACGAACCCTTAAGTCAAGCTGATTCGGACTCAAACAACCGCGCTTTAATGCTAGCGTTGACGTTAACATCAACACTAACCCTAACCATGTCCTAACCCTATCTCTAGCCCTAGCCGATGCTTAACCCTAATGTTAGTCCAACCTAAACCCAACAATAACCCTGAATCTCTTCAGAGTGAGTGCTGTTTTCAGGTCGGACAAATCTTTGCGCGCTGACCTGAGATAA